>WAAB01025983.1:0-12098 GCA_013389865.1 Piaya cayana
TAACTATTTAATTTAAAAGTGCTTATTACACACCCCCAGCATTCAGGTACCTAGAAGAGTCAAGAAGAACTGTTATCAAAATTACAAGGTAGAAAGATGAGTTCATTACAAAAAAATCCCACATGGAAAGGAATGGATCACCTAACGCCTGACATCCTGCTAAGTCTTCTATTGTGAAGCTAAGCAGACTGTGAGGACAGTTCTATGAAACATTGAGTAGCTTAGGTCTTATTAATGTGAACTAGGTCTGAAGCTTCCGAATCTAATGCCCAAAAGAAAATTAGTGTTTAAGTAAGAAATAGGCACCCAAATTCCTTTGAGGTCTGAGTGTTAAGAAATGTAACTTATTGGATCTCAGGGAAAATTTGGTTACTAAGACTTGGTTTAAAAGTAGATTGAAAAGAAAAGCAAAAATACAAGAAAAAAAACCCCCAACTCTTGGGAAATTTGGTGCTTGATTTTTTTTTATGGTACACCCTATACGTACCATCAGAATTCTCTCACCTCACCATGAGGTTTAGTTTCCTTTTCAGATTACAGCTATTCTTAAAAAAAATAATTAATAACACATATATCCACAGAAACGCACTGTCAACAAACCCAGAAACTAAAGGCAACTCTGTTACTAGTCTATCAGGACTTGCAAGAGAGACAAGGAAATCCATGAGGACCTGGAGCTGCCCATTTGTGGGAAGGTCAGAGATTTTCAGACAAAGCAACTGAAAATCAAAATAGTTGAAAAAAGAATGGCAGGTTGAGGGAGTGCCACAAGTCTTTCCAGTCCTTAATTCTCATGTGCAACTTGAATGACATATTGGGAAATGTGGAGAAATGTGAGCCAGCACCACTTCAGGTTTGCTTGCATCAATTCTTAGCAGACCCCTGCTGGGATCTCTTCCCTTTCCCTCCTCTGCCTCCACAGAGACTGCATGCACACCCACCCCTGATCACACAGGGCTGCTCCCCACCACCACTTTACTCCTCCAAGTCAATATTCCCTACCCCACTTACCATAGTATCTATTTCACAGATGCCTAAAAATACTGTGGCTCTTATTTCTTTAATCACCTGCTGCTAGTCCGGCCTCTCATTTCCTCAACCATCATTCTAGCTGCTCAGGAATTCACCTGCAGTCACTTACAACATATTCAAAAGGGAAGCAGTTCATGCTGTCATATAAAAACCAAAAGTTGTGCATTGCTAGAAATGTACTGAATGAAAAAAGCACGTTTTCCCCTGTCCCCCAAGAAGAGCATCCCAGGTTTAAATAATCTCTTTTTTGGTTTCTCCATTGTCCACTGAAGACGTGAAGTTTGATTCTTGTTCTGTACTTGATTTCCTCTCCCCTGAGTAGTGGTTCATTTCTTGCATTTCTAAAGATACTTTATTCCTCTTGGCAAATGCCTGGCTGATCTCGTTAAATGTCTTATTTTTTGTTTCAGGCAGGACAAAAAATAGGTAGGTAGCTCCTGCAAAGCAGATGGCAGCAAACACTAGGAAGCAGTAGGTCTGTAAACCACTCTGCAAACAGAAAACAAAGGAGAAGGTTATTATGAAAGGAACCAAAGTCAGAAGAAAAGCAACATCAGGAATAATCTGAAAATAAAAACAAATGGTATGAAGCATTTTTTTAACCAAGTACAGTAAGTGCTGGCATTCAGTGCAAGTCAGAGTGCTTAGAAGTTCATAAAAATGCATGAATTGTTAGTTCACCCAACACTGCCTATAACCCATCGATGGAAAAGCAGGCTCCTGGCAGAGACACGCAGATCTGCAATCTGGGCAACGCTGGGAGACGCCAGAGTGAGTACAGGCACTGCGGGTGTGAGAAGAGCAGCTGGCAGCCTGCTCTATGCACGGCTTACTGAGCCCTGCACTGCCACGGTATTTCTGGAAATGAGATGGATGCCTGTCTGGGTTGTTCTGCAGACTGCCTCAGGATTGGTAGATGCAAAAACTGAGGCGTGCTTTTGCAATACTGTGCACCTATAAACAACACACGGGAAGCCTACCATAGCCAGGGGCATCCGCATCACCCTAGTTACAAGCTTTGAGATTTGCAAATAAACAGGAAAAAAACCCCAAATGGCAGACATTTGTATCATTTCTAAAATTCTGGGAGGTTACAGAAGGAAAAATTCCATAAAATGCACTTCTTTCATAGTAGAGACTAGAGCTAAAACTTAACTGAAAATGAAGTACAGGCCGTACCTGAATGTTTTGGATTTTACTTCACTGCCAAAAAAGAAAAAAAAAGTATAGACACACAGAAGTTATTCTATAAATTGATCACAAGAGCTCCAAATAAGTAGTAGGAGTTGGTTTTCACTGCAACATAAATATTTCTCATCTAATGATTATAAGATCATTAAACAGCTTTCAGTTCTGTTTCATTAGTACAGTTTTGATAAACATTTGACAGTTACAATGCTGCCAGCTGCATTCTGTTGAACAAGGAAGAGGTTTGGTATAATGGCTCCAGCAAAACCTCACCATCTTCTCTATTGATTTACTTCACTCAAAACAAAATCTCCAACAGATATATATTTTTAACTTTACAAAGCCAAATTAAACCAGAAATAGTAACTCCAGCTCCAAAAATAAGGCATCCTTTCTGTAGTGCCTTGTGTGAGGTCATGAACAGAGACTACAAGGAGAGCCAGACCCCTCACACAACTACATCAGGAGGAAAGAAGTTATCCCAGGGAAAAGCACTCAGGATGGAGAAAGCAGACACGGCTACCTATACATACATACCTACAATTGCCATTAAATGTATGTATCTGAACCTATTAAGACAGTGTGAGATAACTATGTAACCCTGACTTTCCACATTTTTCTGATACACTTCCACCATCGTTAGTTATCCTGGTCCTAAACTGCCAGCTGGCTAAATACCCTGCTTTAGGGTCTTAGGGTACATGCAATTCCTAGGGCTATCTTTACGTTTCACTTGCTCAGTTTGTATCATCTATAGCATGGAAGAACAACATGAATTTATGTGTGGAACAAGAAAGAAAAAAAGAAAAAAACCCCTTTTCTGCAACTGCATTTTAATACCATGGCTGATTGCCAGCCTGCTAGTCACAATACTTCCTATGGATAATTCATTACCTAAATCAGCCCTTCAACTCCTGCCTGTAATAGGAGAAGCTGGGAAGTACATCCTCTGAAATACTGACTATGGACTCTTGAGATGATCAATGATTTTTCTTGTTAAATTCTAGGAGCATGAACTTGTAAGCAACCTGATAATTGAAGCCAATGAGCACAGTTGATGAGGAGGGAAAATATTCTGGCATGGGAACAGCTATGACTTTCAAGCTTATACAGAGACAGAAGCAAATGGATTTAGTAGACAGGAAAAAAAATAACTTCACAGTCTATCATAAATCATGCTGTCATGTTAAGAATTCAAATTTTGCATCAGGATCTTCTGCATCTGAAGCTGCTGTTCAGCCAAATAGCAGAACTCCAATCTGGAATCATGTTTTTCTCTTTTAAAAATCTTCATTGAACTAAATCTTCCTCATGATGAAAACAAACCATTAACACCTAATATGGGTAAGCTGGGTAATCAGATGCCATAGGTTACCTACACCTCTTGGTGGTGTGGCCACAACTTTGTCCCAACTTTCTTCTCTTTATTTCTTTGTTGCCCATGACCTAAATTAGTGTTTATTATCTAGTTAATCCTTTTCTAACTGAACTGACACTTTAATGAGTGTGTATTTTGTTCACAATTATTTTACATAATCTATTTACATTTATTGGTAATAAACCTCTCATTAATAGCTGCAGATCCCTTTAGAAGTAGCTCTCAAGGACTTCCAGCTGGTTAAAAATTAAACTGTGTTATAAATGCTACAAATGCGACTGTGGGAAGAGACCAAGACTCTGCACTCTTTGCATTCAGCAGAATTAGCACAGCAGATTCCTGATTCCTGGACAGGAACACTGCTGAGCAATCACAAAATGCCCTTTTCTCACCAGTTAGCCTTCAGTCATAATATTTCCTTAAAGCTGGAAAGACACTCATATTCATAAGCTTTTCACAACTCATAGTACAACTCATATCACTCAAACCCGCACTTGGCACAGCAGAATGTCACATGTGAAATTCATTACTTGTAATGAGCATGAAACTTTCTATCTGCACCACACACTAATAAAGGATGTAGGACAGACATATGCGATAAATTGGAAAGAAAATTTTATATCTCAAGTCCTTACTCCATTGAAACATACAGCTCAGCTTAGATTTTTAAATTATTTTCCTCCATTTCTGAGGTATTCTGAATTTCCTGGTGCTAGAGAGAAGACCTGAGGGGTTGAACGACTAATAGATTTGCCACAGCACATCTGATGTGTCGATCAAGAGATCCAGAAGGTGGGATATTGTGCTGAGAAAAGGGTAAATGCTGAATTATTGAATGATGGCTACTACAGAAAAGGCAGACAGATCTGACAGGAAAATGAATCCATGTCTTTGTTCCTTGAAATTACTGTACTTTCTTGGTATGGTATGGTGAGGTACAGTAGAGTACAGTACTGTATCATGCTCAGGAAGCCCATATCTCTCATTTACTCTTCAACATCTGTAACCTCCAAACACATAGTCTCTCTTTGTTGTTTTACTCCTTCTAGCTTACTAGAGATAAGACACCTATAGAGCTTGTGCAGCTGCCACTCCAGAACTAAAACTCTAGAGTTTTGCTTATTTTGGGCTGGAGTGGTGTCATGGATGCAATTTTAGGAGACTGATTTAGCAGCCATTTAGAATTTATTTAGCTAAATCACAAAATTGAAATATGTAATTCCTATTAACACTCAATCATCAGTTGATTAACAACGTGATTCAAAGTGACTTAAAAAGATTTGCTATAATAAAATCAGAGACTTATTTACAGATTTGAAAACGGCAAAGTTCCCACCATACTACAAGGTTAAACCAAATAACACACACAGATATGCACATACCCATACAGAAGTTCATGGATCCAATATTTCAATTTAAGTCTTTGGTGGCAAAGTACAAGATACTCTGCAGCATTGTGTATTTAGCCCAGTAGATATTATTTCAAGATCCTTTACTGACATGTACATTTTCAATGATATGAGAATGACAATGTCTATGAAAAAATTTCAAAAGGTAATTTTTTTATTCTTTGTAGTATTATTTCACTAACAACATGGGATAAAAGTCTCAGTGTTCAATACTGAATACTTGTATTCACCTGAAGTGTCATTTGAGTTTTAATAAAAATCACCATATCCAAACAGCGGGGAGGATTAAACAAGGAAGGGAAGGGTGAGGCAAGAAGCAAAAGCAAGACAATTCTGAATGGAAATTAAAATTAAATACAGAATAAATTCAAGGAAAGCATGCAGTTGCTGTTACTTTTCAGTTTTCCCATGTAAGGACAGTTGGTGCAGCAGCAGCACCAACTCTGGCCATGCAGGAGGCACCGAGCCAGACCCATCCAAATTGCCCTGCCACATCCACTCAGGTAAGTCTCTTTTGATTGCCTGCACGTACTGCTCAGGCTCAGAAAAAGATGCCACCTTCACCAACATGCTCCTCCTTCTTCAAACACCAGACAGGTTTGCCAGAGCTAGGAACACATTGCTTTAGCAATAACTGAAGCCAGGCTTTTACATACAAGGTTCGAAACCAAAGGGTTACAAGGAAGACAGAACAAAGTACTACTCTAGTCCATGCTTTGTAGCTTTCCCCCCCAAGATTTCTTCAATACACCCTCCTGCACGTATGCTCAAAGTTGCCCAAAGTTTCAGGTGGTTTCCTAAATAGCAACTGTGCTAGGCTCATAGATATTCATTAAGAGTCAAGGTCAGGTCCTTGAAAGGCCAGGTTGGCTGCAGGTTACTGACTGTCACCTGCCCTCTCAGGTGCACACGCATGGGAGGGCAAGAGAACAGTGATGCAATCTCCTGAGGAAAGCACCCTGGATACCTACAGACTGTTCCTAGTTTGGCAGAAGGCTAATAAAGCCTCTCCAAAGCAAGAGTTCAAGACTGGTGAGGGCTATTGCTATACAGGATATCTGAAAGATAAGTGTAAGCTTTTAAAGTCGTCACCTTATATTTTCATGTCAGCTTCCTACAGAGGCTATTTAAACCACAATATTTCTGGAAATGTCCTGCCAGCTGAATCCTGAATTGCTCATTTTTATATTCTCTTCATTTTTTTCTGCAGCTGATCAAGACTTTGTATTTGTCAAAAAAAGGAAAACTGGAAAATGATTCACTGAAGACACACACACAACTACCACACAAAAAGAACAGAAGTCAAACGACTCAGGCAATTCCCTCAAATCAGATACCAGTCACAGCAAGCAATCAAACCTGACTTTGGTGATGAGATACAGCTGCACCAGTGAGGTTTCTGAATATGTACATGCAGTCCTGCCACAAGTAAAGTGGTTAACAAACATGTTATCGGCTCCTGTAAGGCTGCTATACACATTAGGCAGAACATATAGAGACTTCCTCCATCTCTCTTTAAATAAAATGGTAAAGAATACTTAATTCTTACCATTATGAAGACATTTAAAGTGCACATAAAATAGGCAAAAGAGTTCACTTATTCAAGGTAAAAATTAAACTGAAACCTAGAAAGCCTTGCATTGAAGCAATCAAATTTCTGCTCCTTAGATTAAAAAAAAATAAGTAATTTCCACTTCTGAAGTCTTCTAGCTGAGAACAGTCTTCCTGCTAATAGCTTACATGCTGTGAACACTGCAGTCTGGAAAAAAAAAGAAAAGTATTTGAGTAGAACACCATCATGTGCTATTTAATGATGGCTGCTTACTGACCTATTCTGTAGCAAAGGTTGAATTCTAAGGAGGACCGTGATACTGAAAAGAGGTAAACAGATATTCTAGGGCAGATAGAACGAAATAAATGAGCAAATAAACAATTTCTGAGTCAGATTTAGGAAGCTAACAAATTAATATATTTAAAACAGAACTTCTGGCTATTCCCAGCAAATGCCAAAATGTGATTTTAAATTCTCAGCTTGCAATGTCACAGCCTTTTTGGCATTGGCTATGGGTGCTCAGATTTGCAAGCTGCTATGAGAATTAGAGTCATTAGATGGGAGTCAAACAGTTTTGAAGTGATGAGGTCAAATGATAATGGTTCGACGTCTGAATAAAACGATCAGCAGCAAAACAGTTATTTGTGTAGACATTTGCCTTTACTTACTCCACTTCAAATAAGTATAATTCACTGAAACAAATGGATGAGAGAGTCTGTGTTCTTTACCCCTTGCCCTTCTGTTTCAGACATAATTCAAGGTTCCGCTGAAGGTACAGAACAATGAAGAAGGACAGAGCACTAAAGTATAAAGTATGAAACATATTTCCTAAGTAAGAAATAGAGACATTTCAGACATTAACTGAAATTTCACCCAAACCTGCACACATTCACTACCACCTCATAAAAAAGTTAACAGATCCTTCTATTTTATACTAGAAGTAAGCTGTTTCTAATTAAGAGCATTTCTTCTCATATCTAACTTTCCGAGAGCCTACATTTTATTTTCTCATCTTTCAAGGGAACTTTAGCCATTCCCCTTAATACAGGTGCTCTGTAGTTATTTTAAACATCAGATGCATTTACAAAAGCTTAAAATAGCTTAGCATCTATGGGAATGTATGTATAGGCTTCTGTGCACACCTCTGTTATTGAAATTCTTGTACTGCATAATAGAAAAAGTCAAGGGCTATGATTACATGGTAAGGAAATAATACAGAAAACCAAGAGGCAATCTTGATGCGTAAATTAATCTTGATGCATGAGAAGGAAAATCTCAAATGTGAAAATAAGGAAGAAACAGCAGCAGTGCAGGAGAGCCTCCAGTAACAAGTATAATGACTCAGAAGTATTACTTCACAGGCAGAAATAAATTAGTTTCTGGAATGGGAAAAATAGACACATAGGTCTTTGCATTGTACTGGTAAGCAATCTGAATTAAGGGTACAGGCCTTGTAGCATCTGTATCCTGTGTGATACTGAGGGCCATCTGGATCACAGATCTAAGCAGGCTATTTTTCCAAGACATTTTAATTAGTCTAAAAATAAAAGAAAATCAAAGTTCACCCAGTTTATATCTAGTAACAATTTGTACTTTATTTCTTTTAGATGTCTCCTACCTTAATGTAAGTAAAAAGTTTATATGAAGAAGTCACATGAAAATTCAGAGTACTGTCTTTGAGTTCTTCACTTTAAAAGTCACCTAGTAAAAGCACTCACTGTCTGGGGGACATGATGCACACCCAGGCATTTCTTTACCCTTTTCATCGTCTCAGACTCTGTCTCTGCCTCTCAGAATCAGCATCTGGCAACAAAAGTGCCACCCTGACCTCTTACACCAGGGCACAAGAATTAGATCTCCACCCATGAGCTCAGACACTAGGTACTATCTGGCTATGATGGGCTGTAATGAGCTGCACATCTACAGCTATGTCCTCGTTTTATCGCCCTTGTGCAGAAAGGTTAGGCAAACATCAGCACTCAATGCCAGGATTTCTTCAGTGAAAAGGTGTTTCCCAACCACAATTACAGAGGATATTTGCAGCTCTTCACAATATTCAAAACTGATTATGCAGCTCTTCATAATTTTCAAACCTGATCTTTTGTCACACACTCAATTTACCATATAATCTCCTCCATATCCTACTTTGCCCATCCTCTTATGCTGTTCATTGTTCTAATTTTCTCAGAACAAAGATATTAGAAGGATTTTTTAGTTATTTTAAACCTTTTCCTTGTGTCTGCTATAGCTCAGAATATGCCATCACCTTGTCTGCTGAACCCTCCTGTGAAAACACACACAGTTGTGGGAGGTGAACTGATGGGGTATGACAGGACAGCCCTGAAGGTTTCCATCAATTTCTCAGATATTCATAGAATCATAGAATGGTTTGAGTCAGAAGGGACCTTAAAGTTCATTCAATTCCACACCCCTGCCATAGGTAGGAACATCCTGCACTAAATCAGGTTGCTCAAAGCCTTATCCAGCCTGGTCTTCTAATTATATTATTATATTACTACATTATTATTGTATTATTGAAGTCTGCCCCAAATCTAGTGATTCATTCATCCAACACAAAATGCACATAATTTTCCATTGCTAATGAACCAGACAGGAATCACAGAAGTCACTTCTATCAAACACTTAGTTCCCTAGCACAAAAGCCAGTACCCAAGTCTTCACTAAAGTGTAAGTGTCCATCTCTGGAATCTACAGCACAATATATATAAAATCAGTTTTCCACTTAGCAGATCTGTAATCATAACTGAGTATTACTCTGCGATCCCTGGTTATTGGAAACGTGATTTAGAAGGAAAGTTTGAAGATATTGGAAAATTACTGATGGGCTGAAAATTACTGAGGTAACCCAGAGGAGCTGTGAAGATGCAACTGGACTCCATAGGGTGGAAAGGTGGAAAATCAGGGCTCTGGGTTGTTAGTTTTGGTTGCTGAGGTGGAAAAGCCAGGCTGTGATATTCCCCCAGCTAAAGCAAGTTCAACAGACCAAGGTCACTTGGATGAGGACAGCATGGGGCTGGTGAAGAAGGGTACAAAAAGGAGGCAAATGGCAGCTCAGCCACTTGTTATCACTTTAACCCAAGGAGAGCAGGGATGTACATGGGACAAGAGGGTGAGCAGCATGGGGATAGTGGGAAAAGGCTCACATTGTGAGGACATGCTCAGCAGCTGAATATGTCTCTGAGGCTCAATAACCCCTCTTCTTCCCTCTCCTTGTCTTTATTCCTTAAAATATGCTTACTATGAAGCAGATGTACTAATAAACGTGTTTACAGAACATGAAAGAAACCTCAAGAATTCACGGTAGATAAAACCAAATGATTTCCTTATTTCTTCGCTGGTTCACATGTGCTTCCAGTGTGTTACTGGGAAAGGAAAGCACATTATTCTACAACGCAGTTTAGCATATCTACACTACGATTCCAATTTCAATAAAATACACAGCAATGTATGTATTTCCTCAACATGCACTGAGTATGCAGCATGAATAATAATCTCTGCACAGTCTTCTAGAAAGAGAAATGATGACAGGAAACTTATGGAGAAATACGCTATGCTGTCCTGCAGTATAATACAAATTTATCATGTAGTCTTCAAGTGCCTCAAAACAATCTAATGCAACTAAGTGAAATATAAGTTAAGAATGCATTATCATGTAATGAAAACAACACCATAAAATTAACTGCTAATTATACTGCTAATTATTAATTCTTTATATTTACACAATGCACTACAAAAAACAAACAGCATCTTTTTTTCCAGATAACAGGTAATTTAAGGTCCTGTTACACCATCAGGTTACAGAATTCTGTTCCTCAAAATGTACTGTTACTGAAGAGAACCAGGTTAACAAGTGTCTATCATATTGTACCAGGAGGTTTCAAGCCTTTTCGACTACGCTTTTCTGCTGCTGCCATTCATTGTCCACTCTGCCCACTTCACCCCAGTGCACCATTTTCCACAAATACATATGCTCTAATCTCTGATTTACAAAGGGTCCCTGTTCTCCACACTCCAGCATCTCCTCGGCATAATAATTTCTACCAGCTATCACTCACTCTTTAAGACAGATTTTGAACTGCAAACTCCAGCAAAGTCAAGCAAGGCCTCAGATTTTGTTTCCAGCAACATAAATGGAAAATCTAGGGAGGTGATGCCAAACGATATCCACAAGTAACAATTTTGAGTCTGGCTAAATTAACAAGGTTGAGCTTGTATCTGGTTGTGTGCGTACATATTTACGAGATTTGGGTTTTGTTCATCTGAGTGCTATGGAAATAGTTTCTGCTTATACATGTGACTGTGAGAATGAGAAAGCAGGAGGCTTATGGAGAATTGGCCTATGTATTATGGCTTATATATTATTTTGTTATTTGTTATTCTTCTGTTATTCATTCTTCATTAAATTAAGGAATAAATATCCCACAGACTGATGAACTCCTTATGATTTGCAAATGTCTTAAAGCAAACTCCGCTATTTGAAATACATTCACATGAACTCTGGAGCCAAAAATTACAACTGTATCAGCCCCTCCAGGTCTGTTTGGGTCAAACAAACAAAAATTTGCAAGAAAAAAGTATCTGATGGCTGAAAGAGAAAGCTCATCACATTTAAAATGGAAATAGATGTGATTTTGAATTCATCAATAGCTTACCGAGAAGCATGAAATCCACTGGAAATCTTCAGTGGTAACCAAGTATTGTATATGTAAGAGAGACTCTAGATCAATTAGGAAATACTAATGTAGCAGTAAGTGATATTTGATGGCCTGTACCATAAACAAGAATATATAGGTTCTTCTGGTCAGATCTGGGTTTCTATTTTGTAGTGAGTCACTACTGCCAAGGGGAAAATGATCTGTTTCCTTTCATTATCTGCAGAAGAAGGAATATATGAAATAGTAATAAGCTTACAGAAGGATGACTAATATATAATCTTGAAGGCCATCAGGTCAGAGATTCCTCAGATTTCTGTGGATGCTTGATTCTTGCCCAAACTATTCTGAAAATCACAAGGTCTTCTCTAATGTATCAGTGAAGTTTAACACTTTCTGATCCTTTTGAACTGAAGAAAATAAGCGATCTTTTTTTCCATTCTCAGTTGTACACAGTCAGCCTTTCCTTTCTCAAATCTTTTCACCAGACAGAGTATTTTAAAGTTTGATTCCTTCTCTCCAAGTTCATTGCAATTTTTGGTGTTTCTTCTTCTGGTTTTTTTTAATGCATTTTTCAAGATTATTTAGTCCAAAGCATCACTATAGCACTACTACTATGTTGTCATAATTTCCAAGAAAAGGAGTAATTGCAACTGTCTTCCTTTTTTTTCTTGGAGTTCAGGTTCTCCTGCCACCACAACCTGCAGCAGTTCTTGCAGTGACACTGATGTATCACAGTAACAAACAAAAAAAGCTTAAAGGAACCACATGCTATGTGTACACTTAATGAGAGACACTGCCTGCTCTGAAGGTTTCAAAATGTCAATAAAATCATAGAAAACCAGGAACATAGACATCAGTCAGTC
>WAAB01025983.1:12343-38761 GCA_013389865.1 Piaya cayana
TCTGCTCATACCTCACAGGCAGCAAAAGCCACCTGTGGGGACATGTGCTGCTGAGAAACTGGAGCCTCTAGTTGTTAACCACTATGCAGCTTTTTGCTCGCCACTATTTAAATGG
The DNA here is from genome assembly GCA_013389865.1 of Piaya cayana. Lineage (NCBI taxonomy): Eukaryota > Metazoa > Chordata > Aves > Cuculiformes > Coccyzidae > Piaya > Piaya cayana. The sequence continues at coordinate 12,459 of WAAB01025983.1, forward strand.
GCAGGACGCTGGACATGTTGCAGCCAGCAATAAAATAGCATCCCTCTTTCAAAAATACACATTGCAGTCTCTTAAGTGTTTTATACTTTCTTTATAACCATGATTAAAAGGAGTATCCCACCAAATTGCCATCATATGACTTTTAGACTATGTGGTCTCATCTACCATTGAGTACTACTTCTGGTAGATTAAGGCATGATATCAACATTTGGTAGCTCTGCCTTTGATTATACAAGTAAGATTCCTAAGGACCTACTACTAGATCAGTAAACTGTGAAACTGAGTCAAAGTGCCCTATGTAAAGAGAAACTCACATTTCAAGACCCTCTTCTGAGAAGATGCTTCAGCGCAAATGGCTTGTAGTCTGGTTTGGGGTATAGATAAGTAGGGTGAGAAAAATCATCATTGCTGGAGATTGTACAGGGCTAATATAAAAGAGAAACTACAGGCACTAATACTGTTCCTAATATATCCATACAGAATAATAGAATGTCCTCTGAGTTGGAAGGGACTCATAAGGATCATCAAGTCCAATTCCTGTCCCTGCACTGGACATCCCCAAAATCCACACCATGTCTCTGAGGGAACTGTCCAAATGCTTACTGAATACTGTCAGGCTTGGCACCATGACTAGTTCCCTAGGGAGCTGTTCCAGTGCTCCACCACCCTCTGGGGGAAGAATCTTTTCCTAATATTCAACCTAAACCTCTCCTGGAACATGCTTCTGCCATTCCCTTGGGTCCTGTCATTGCTGACTAGAGAGAAAAGATCAGCACCTGCTCCTCCTCCTCCTCTTCTTGTGAGGAAGCTGTAGACTGTGATAAGCTCTTCCTTCAGTCTCCTCTCTTCCAGGCTGAACAGACCAAGTAACTTTAGCCACTCCTCATACGACGTCCCCTCTAAACCCTTCTCCAACTTTTTGAAGCCCTCTTCTGGACACTCTCCAGTGACTTTATATACTTTTTATACTGTGGTACCCAAAACTGCATCAGTGCAGAATGGAGTGGGTCAATCACCTCCCCTGACTGGCTAGCAATGCTGTACTTGATGCACCCCAGGACATGGTTGTCCCTCTTGGTTGCCACGGCACACTGTTGGCTCATGTTCAACTTGCCATTGACCAGAACCCCCAGATCCTTATCCACAGGGCTTCTTCTCCAGCCTCTCAATATTCTATTTAGCAATCAAGCAGCTCTCTGCAGGGAAACAGTTTTACATATTTCCCTAGCTAAATTAGGAAAAACAGAAGCCACATAACCACTACTCTAATTAGTCTAATTTTAAAAAGTCTGCAAGTGCAAGTCTAGATTAAAAGTGCAGATTGGTATAAAGTAAGAATACAAAACACAAAGTTCCCCTTATGCTGCCTACAATCAGACACGCTTTGCTCCCGGTGTGAAAGGTTCACTTCCTTTTTAAAATCTCTATGGATTTTAGTCAAAGACTAATTAGTGTCATGTATTAAGCTTCTTAGCAACCTGAAGGGTTTACAAAATACCTACAATGTAATTATTGAAGAGAATACTTCAGTTTAAGCACACAGATGAACATATTATACATANAAGAGGTTTATAAATATTTTTTAAATAAAAAAAGTTTATGCATATGACTCAAAAAAAATTAAAAGAAAATAGGATGTGCTGTTGTATTCTTCCACGTAAATGACACAGTAGACACCGCACTATCTATCTGGTCAAAATTTTTAAAGATGGATTCCTTTAAGTTCTTAATCCAAATTACAAAATTTATCTAATCTTCAGCTGTATTGCTTAAATTTTAGCAGAAATGCTCCAGGTCAGCATTTCACAGGAAGCATTTAGTAGCTGGCTGGAAGAAATCTTTCAAAGGCACATGAATGCACATTAATAACTTTATGGATGCAAGCTGACTTTAAATCAAATGCTGGAATTTAATGTTTGCATAAGTCTCTAGAAATGAGGACACAACATACCTGTTCAGGAATAACAATATATCCAAGAAGCTTTTCATGAACTGACACAAATTCTGAACCTTTCTAAATGTCTATTTTGATTAGCTTGGAAAAAAATGAGATTCAAATCCAATTACAATACATTAAAAGTACAAAGTATAGTATATAAGGTAAAGGCAAGATGAAAAGCACTGAAGTTGTAATTAGTTCACGAAGTATTTCAGTTCTTTCAGGCTTACACAAGCATTATTATAACCTGAGGCTCCCTTCCCTGTAGTCTAATTACTTTCTTACTATTACACAGTTGATACAGTGAACACTGTCACACCCTGTTGCTCCATTCTGAACGGAACCTTTCTATGCCACTGTTCACACGGTTTGAAACAGGAGGCTCTTGATGGACTGCTATAATCTTCTGGCATGCAGGTGCCATGCAGAAGCATGAGATATACAGGTTAGAAGAGAAAGCAGAGGGCTGAAGTGCCTTCTTGCTTACTCCAAATACTCACTGATGGATTTTTGCAGGAATGAAAATTTGTCATCCAAATAACAGAGCATTACAAACCAGTTCTAGCACCTGCAGGAACACTGAAATGATTTGAAAGGAGGGAATCACCATGTCTTTATGAACCGTTTCAGGCATCTCTGGTACACTGGCTTATCAAAACTGTCTTAGTCTCTTCAGCTCACTGTTCAGAAAAGCCTCATGTCTTCATTCTCAAGTGACAGCAACAGGAAAAAGATACTGCTGAGCATCACTCAAGTTGACGTATTTGACATTTCACAAGATCAAGCTCTTTGTTAAGCACAAGTCTGAAATGCCTTCAGACATAAAACCAGATCTTTTATAATATCACTGTATGTTCCAAGATCTCATAAAGTAATGTTTCTTCAATAACTGTATTTTGCACAAAGAAAGTATTTTTAAAAATGCAGATTTTTTGACACATACTATCAGATATCTATGACTAATCACACAATATCAAATGCACTTGTGAATTCAATATAGCACCATTTGTCATTTTAACCTCAGTTCAACTCCTGTGCACAAGTTTCTCAAATAGGCAGTTATGAGGGCTGGAACAGTAGCCACATTTTAATTTTTTTAATATTTTTTCAATAATTCATTTGCATAATAGCTGTCCAATCACATTCATACATTTTAATGTATAAATCAAGCCAGTGTTTTATTCTATTATATCTGTGTGCAGGGGAAGGGAAAAAAATCTAGGCATTCAATCTAGTTCAATCTAATGGGTGACTAGTTAATCTGGAAAACTGCTTACTAGTTGATTTTTTGAGTAACTAACTCTAAAATCAACAGATTTGTTTCTCAGACATTTGGGATAATTTTGTAGAAGCACACCGACGATCAAAAAAGTGGCTGATACTTCTCAAGCACTCAGGTAGGTATTTAAATACATAGTAGGGATTAAGCATTCATTCTGTGAAGGCATTTTAAAGATTTTTTTTTCCTGTTTTGGGCTTAAAAAATGAGCTAAGAAGAGTTTATTGCTTTTCTGTAAAGAAAAAAGGTAAATTTTGAGAATAAGGATGACTGAAATAGGAAAGAAATGAAAGTTAGGGAATGAAGAGATGTTGCAGTTTGAAGTTGTGAAAAAGCTTTAAAAAACAGTCTTTAAAAACTCACAGCTTTCATCTTTAAGTGCAAACTAAGCTTTTTCTCTTTATTATCTTTTAAAGAAGAGGAAAAAATGCTGCAAGGTAGAAATATAATTTACCTTCATTAAAGTTGAACTGTAATTTTGTAATCACACAATGGGAAAATTTTACGACACAAAATGATCTATTCCCCAAGGCTACTGCAAACTTCCTACGGATGCACACTGAATCAGTCAAGAAGTTTTAATACGCATGCAAAAAGTTACAGAAGGTAGTTTAGCTTTATCTTGGAACATACTGAAGGCCTTTTTAAACAGTTCCCACTAGGTTATCTGTTAGGTGGGATTAGCAGGACAAGTAGGGAGAGCCCTAAGTTGTATTAATTCATATCCAACTAATGGTCAGAGCTCAGGTAACTCCTTAGTTGTGTGCAAGAGGCAAACCTCACAATTTTGAAGAAACATGGTTGTTCCTTACATGTCTCTGGATAATTTAAAAACACAAGAAATAAAAGTATTCTGATTATGTGTCCCTTAGATTTGAGACTTCATTCCTTGCTACCTGCCCAGCAACCACAGAGGTTAATGCCTGGCCAACCAGGGTGGAAGGCAGTGATGTTTAAACAGTCGGCTCTCACACACTAGTTTGGGTTGGAAGTGACCTTGAATATCATCTTGTTCTGACTCCGCTGCCATAGGTAGTGACACCTTCCACTAGATCAGGTTGCCCAAAGTCCCACCCAACCTGGCCTTGAACACTTCCAGGGATGGGGCAGCCGCAACTTGTCTGGGCATCATCTTCTCGAAGGAATAGTTATTAGAACACACAGAAACACTCACTTGCCGGATGAGCTTGTGGCTGCCTCCTGGACCCTACTGTTGCTGATGACTAAGGTTAGGTTTTCACAAAGACAAAAGAATTGTCTTAAATTCTTTCTCTGCTCCATTTGGTAGATGTTCTAATGATCTTGGCGGGAAAAGAATAATGCCTCTACCTGCTTTTGAAAATTTAACCTTAAATGCCTAAGCTGGCAAATCCTTACTCTGCAATGTGAAACTGGTGAAAAACACTCTAAGCATTATAACAAGCTTGTAAGACTTACAGCTCTGAGCAGTCTATTTGAAGTTAATTTTGGAAGGAGCACAGAGTTTGGAAGGATAATAGCCTTCATAGTCATACAGACTTTTGAAAATGATCCAAGTAATCAAAATGACTAGATACTTTTTCCCTTTACAAGAAATTTTAAGTGTCAAACTTAGATCAACGGTTAGACTTTCTAAGACTTCTAAAGTTCTCCCATAAACTCATCACATACAGATGATTTTCAACCACAGTACTTAGTAAGAACAGGTTTATTTGTCAGATGAAAATGAATACATAGTCTTACAGCGTGATAAAATTTTACCATATCTGCAAATATGGTCATATAGTATTTCATATGATAAAGCATATAATTTTCAGCTGTAAGAAGCCACGAACAGCACTAATACCTCCTCCTTGTCTGTTATTCAAATCTCTTACTCTGAGATGATTTGAAGGGTGATCCAAGAATCTCTCTCCTGGTTGTAAGGACCTGCAAGCAGACTGGAGGGCTTTGTCCTCTCTCTGCACCTCCCCTGCCTCTAGTACTTCCTCTGGGCACTTAAAAACCCCACAGTTAGGAGAGGAGGAGGAGAATAGAAACCCACTGAGACTGATAAGGACTCTCAAATCCCAGGGTAAACCACAAGATTACTGGCCTAAAGGCTGAAAAAAACCCAGTGACAATCACCATCAGTGACTGTGAACTACTGACACAGCCATCAAACTGCATTGCTAAAGCACCCCTGTGAGGAATTTACTATATAGGGTTGCCTGTGGTTACAATTATTTGTCTTTGTGGGACAATCTTCTCCAAAACATTAAAACAAGGAGATAATGTGGGTAGCACAATTGAACTATAAAACCAATATAAAACATGGCGGAAATTTCATCCACTTCAGTAAAAATACATTTATTATTAGCTGAAAATTACTATTCAAACATCGTATGCTACACTATACCAGATATATCACAGTATATCAAATATCAAAGCTGCTAAGTACCTGAATGAAAGGGAAGAGCAGTCCGACTGCGAAATTGGAGAGCCAGTTGACTGTCCCAGCTATCATAAAGGCAGCTGGCCTCTGAGACTGCTGGAAAAACTCACCAGTGAGGACAAACGGAATCCCACCTGAAACAGAGTCCAACATGGTGGTAGTTTTAGTGAACTTTGTCAACAGTTGTTTCACTTACCAAGACAAACATGCTCCATGTTACACATCTCAATCACCAGCACTGCTCTACAGCTTTCTGTACAAGGTGTACACAGGGTATTTTGAACCAGTAAAATATGACTTGTCAAAACCATACTTTAGAAAAGTGCAACGGTTCCCTCTTTCACACCTGTTTTCATCTCCTGTTTTACATTCTTTCAGTGGCAGCAAAAGTCATTAACAAAGCAATGAATCCATACACAACAGCTTCTTGAGTATAATGTGATGAGTTGTTTATTACAAAAAGAACAATTGTTTCTACTAAAATGCTTGAAACTCTGAAAATTCAGAAATACTCCAAAATAGACCTTCACAGTTGGAAAGGTGGCTCTAAAGAGACTGAACAGTACTTTTTGATAATTACTGCCCACTTTATTTTAGCAATAAAAAAGGCAAAATATTTGCTTCTCTTTAAGCATATTTTCACTGATGCTTATTTAATACATTCCATTACTGGATATACTGTTAGGCAGTTCTGGCAAAGCCTATTAATTCCACCAGTCAAGGACTCCGACCTCTACAATAACAAGCTCAGTTGAATACCACATTTGTCACTTGTGTTTCCTTCCACTTAGGCTGCGGATTACTTTGTACTGCACTGGTTTATTGCTGGCCTGACAATACCCCCGGGGAATAGCTGTCTAGTAGTTGAGAGTCTCCATTTACGATCTTTTGCTTCCTTCATTGCAACAGGATATTTTGATAGAAATACTTCTATTTTTATAGAATTAAACACAGATTTTATTTGCTGCTTGGCTGCATATTTCAGTTAATGTTGCATATTGAGTGTGCAGCTACTTGCAGAACTATTTCACCACCATTTGGAAAACAGTAAACCTAGTAACACCAGACAGGTTTTCAGTATTCTGGTGCTACCAATTGTACCTCTAGGTCCTCATGTCTGCCAGTATTATCTGCCTCACCGCTTAGCTTTGTAGGCAAGATCCATCTAAGTCCTCTCTCCATTTTAAGCATTTTAACAAATCAGTCTGTATGATCAAAAATATATTAATAGCCACATTCCCTCTCAAAAACCTCTATGACAATTCTGACTTCCAAAATACAAACATATTAAGATAAAAATACCACCAAAACCTTATCCATTGGCATGTTTTTTCTTCATCTACATGCTTATCTTGTGCATTATCCTTTCTGCTTGACAGTTGTGACTACACCTGTAAGTGCTTTTCAGCAAAGTATTGCCCTGTAGCCCCTTCTGCTCAATAGTGCTACACTTAAACACATGCACTAGAAACTGTCCTAAAACTAGTATGACACAAGAACCTGTAAATGCGTAATAGGGCTTGCAGATGACACATGGTAATAGACATTCCACCACTCCAGATCTTTCATATAAACAGAATACGAATACATGCAAAAAAGAAAGACAATATGATGCAGCAAAACACTATACATGTTAACAGACACCACTTTCGACCATCGCCTACTGTGACTTTCTACAAGAACCTATCTGCAATGGCACCAAAGTACAATGGCCAGTACAAAATACATGCAAACAGAGCAGTTCTGTTACAGATAAACAGATAAAGTTAAATAAATACATTTATTTACCTCTACTTTTTCCATAGAAATATGGACATTTTAGGCAATGAAAGCCCTAGCTCAGTGACCCTCAACAAGCCATAAGTAACATTCAAATCCTGTGACTAAAAAAATGCACCTTCTCCCAGTAGCACTTTGAACATGTAGAATAAACAGCTGAATAAGTATAACTTAAAAAATTCAAGCAACATGTGTTCTGTGAGTCCTTAGTAGCTTTTGGTGCCTATTTTATCATACACTTAGAATTCGGGATCAAATGCTAAGATATGGCAGGAAAAACAACAATCACACATGCTCTCTTAACGTCTGTTTTAGGTCTAAAGTGCCATGTGAGGCAGTGGTTTGCCAAGGCACTTGCCCTTTGGAGAGAGGAACTGAAGGACTTGAAACACAGAAATCATGTAAGATGATTTATTTATAATCATTTATTCTGTCATGCCTTTGCTGTAGGACAATCTACAGAGGTGTTGCTGTTCTTGTCAGTATAATGAAAAATGTTGTTTGAGACCCATTTGGGAAAATACACATTGTACAAGAGAGGAAAAAGCCAGAGGCAAAAAAAAAGTATGAAAGGACAGAAACATATCAGAAAGCATAAATGTTATGGAAATAAAAATGCATGGGCACTATCTTGGAAAAGGTTCCTTGAAATTCAAATGCAATTTCTAGATACATATTAATAATCACTGGAACTGATGGTTAGTCACACTTGCACAAAAGCTCTTCAATCTAATTTGAAAAATAATCAATTAATGTAGTTATGGTAAAAATAGTAAAATAGTATTCTGCAAAGTCTGAGAAAAAAAATTAGCAGCTGATCTGAGCTCTTTCAAATGTTCTGTGGAGGAATAGGCAAGGTGCTACAGACAGACTTCTAGACTTTCTTGTGGCAGAGAGGCATCTCTATAGCATCAGAAAGCAGAGGAAGTCAGTTTCTGCATAGAGATAACTTAAGAGAAATCACATGGGAGAACCAAGGAGCCTGAAAAGCCGTAGGTGAGTTATGTGAAAGACAAGCCAGGTCTAGAAACATGAAAAAAAGAATGAAGCCAGGTCATTGCTATATATTGTTATGTGCCCAGAAAAGCAGATGTGACCTTACTAAGATGCAAAGCAGGGGATATAAACACCTGCCAAGAGCTGTACCACTGCAAAGAACACACTCTACAACTGAGAGAAAGGAAAAGAAATTTGGGCAAGCTGAAGTTAAAATATAAAGCCTTAAGGCACAAACAGCAAAGGCACTTGGGGTCACCTGAACCTATATACACAGTAGTCCATTCTCAAACATTTTGAGACATTAAAGGTGTGCTCAAGGGCCCGTTTTCTCCTAGAACTTGATTTCTTTGAGAGAAATCTGGGTGCATGGGGTTGAAGGAAGGTATAGTATGCTTTGACTAGGTCAATTGTATCTGGGCTGCGGAGATCACATTATGGCAATTTACAGAGACAATCTCCCTGCAAGGTCTCCTATGTAGTCACTACACCAGATGGCTACACACTGGATTGTGCTCAGAGATGCTTGAAAACAACTAAAAGCAATCCAAGCAAACCACTGTATTTTTTTAAACAGTCTTCAAACATTTTTCATGGGTTTTGCAACTTCAGTATGTGTTTGAAGGTGGGTGAAATCATTCACCAAAATGCTAACTTACGTTCTGTCTCGTGGGTAATGAACCTGGCATTAGCATTTGCCCTGGAAGGCTTTCCATACAATCTTCAGTGAAATAGTTTTATTTTAGCTTTGATCATAATACCAAAAATGTATATTAGGATTTCCAGTAGGAGTTTTTCAGCAAGGTAGCTTCTGAACATGAATTTAAAGAGGTAATGCATTGATCACAACAATTATAGTGATTCATTTCTAATACTTCGTTCTTTTCGTCATTTCAGTGAACATAATGGAAGAAGCTCTTAACATACTGCAGTGCCATTAAAGAAAGATTGTTATGCCTGTTAGCATGTTACATCTATTGGAAACTACAGACCTCTTATTACAGGACTTGTATATCAATGTGCTGTTTAACAAAACAAGATTAAGCCTGCATGACACAATTAGACATGCAACAATACTTCTATATCCACGCATTCTATTAACTTCCCTCTGTAATTAGTCCAGTTACACTTAGAATCAATGTCGTGTGCTGGTAAACATCCAGAATCTCACCCCAACAGTCTTCTATGCATGAAACTTGAATGCTATAACAGAAGTAATATACTTGGTACACACACTACAGATTTTCAAATATATAGATAAATTTCCACAAGTATCAATATTTCCTTATGAAAAACTACCTACTCTTATTTACTATTTTGTTCAGTGAGCAGTTAAAATCAATAATGCTTAGCAGAAGTTACTTGATTCAGTGCAAAATTCTGAATACAGAAAACACAAAAAGGAAGAATAACACAGAGATAGAATCATAGAATCATTAAGGTTGGAACAGACCTTTAACATGAAGACCTATCACCAGCCCAACACACCAAGCCTACTAAACCATGTCCTAAAGTGCCACATCCACACATCTCATGAACATCTCCAGGGAAGGTGACTCCATCACCTCCCTGGGCAGCCTGTTCAATGCTTCATCACACTTTCAGTGAAATTTCTCCCAATATCCAATCTAAACCTTCCCTGAAGCAACTTCAGGCCATTTCCTCTCTTCTGATGACTTGGGAGAGGAGAGTTATATCCATCACATCACAACATCCTTTCAAGTAGTTGCAGACAGTGACAAGGTCTCTCCTCAGCCTCCTCTTCTCCAGACTAAACAACCCCAGTTCCCTCAACTGCTCCTCCCTAAGACTTGTTCCTCAGACCTGTCACAATCTTTGTTGCCCTCCTCTGGATGCACTCCAGCACCTCAGCCTCTTTCTGGTGCTGAGGGGCCCAAAACCGAGCACATGATTTGACGTGTAGCCCCACGAGCACTGAGTACAGAGGAAATATAATTTCCCTGGTCCTGCTGGCCACAACATCTCTGATACAAACTAGGAAACTGTTGACCTTGTTGGGCACCTGGGCGCACTGCTGGGTCATGTTCATTCGGCTGTCAACCTGAATGAGGTCCTCATTCTGCTTTTATCCAGTACCTAACTGGGTGTTGGAGTCATGGTTAGATATATGTATATATACGATTCATGAAAAGGGACTGTTAAAAGAATAAATGTCTAATACAAATCAGGGAGGTTTATTACATTGGTAAATTGCCTCTCAATGTGATGGAAACTCTGTGCTCTAAGAACCAGTAAAGAGAAAGGAACTCACTCCCTAAGCCAGCAGCTCATCTTTCAGTACACACTCAAAACCGTGTTCATGCAGTGGCTACATAGGCAGACGTTGGGTTTCCAGCCCCATCAGGAAGCCTGCACTACTCAGCACTCTAAACTCCTCCTGTACAGGAGAGAGTCTCGAAATCTTGAGAGCTCTCATTTGGGCAAGAGGTCCCAGACTTTTGACAGAAGGAGTCTTCAAAGTGAAGGCTTTGAGAAAACAGACAAGTACTTTGCAACAATATTCTGTTTTGCTAAAAAACAAAGTCTGTGCAGCTCTAGACAAGACCAAGTAAAACAGCTTTGGACTGCAAGGAAATGTATGTAAAGAAGACTGATATATCCTAAAAGGGTTGGGAGATAAAGTATTGTCTCAATGAAAGGCTTCAGTATTTGCACTTCAAGGGGCAAAAGACAACTCTGGAGGGCAGTTGTGGGAGAGAAGCAATAGAAGTGAGACAAAGACCGGCTCTTCTCCTGGGGTAGCAGTCCTCCACAACCTGCTCCAGTGTGGGTTTCCATGGGGTCGTGGCCTCCTTCAGGCACTGCCACCCGCTCCACTGAAGGACCCTCCATGGGACATTTACTGCGACTCCTCATGGGCTATTGTGGGACAACCTCATAGAAAACAGCCTCCTCCTTGGGCTGCAGGAGCATCTCTGCTCAGGCATCTGGAGTACCTCCTACCCCTTCTCCACTGTCCTTAGTGTTCTCTGCAGTGCTGTTCCTCTCACATCTCATCTTTGCATAGTTACTTCTCTTGCACCTTTTGCCTGCAAAGCTGTTTCTTGCTTCTCTCTTCCTGCTGCTCTGTCCAGCCAGGCTGGCCCAGCTGGTCCACCAGGCTCTGGCAGTCCAGTTGCAGGTATGTGCGTGAGGCCAGTGCCCACTTGCTGTTTCCCCCTCTTCTTAAATATGTTCTCACAGAAGTGCTACCACCATTGCTGATCAGTTTGGCTTTGGCTGGAGGTGGTCCATGCCAAACCCAGCCTCCAGCAGCCACAGTCACTGAAAAAACCCGTGCCATGCAAACCCAACACAGGAAACAAATGCATTCTCAGTTAAACTGACACCATCGCACTACCCTTGTTAATGCAATTGTCCTTTTCCCCCTGAAAGCCCCTTACTGCTCTCTATTTAGCTTTCCATGTAGTAGGCTGGCTATAAAGAAACACTGTCTAGACTCCAGAGCAACTTTCATTGCCACATAAATCTAGCAAACATGTGTATTTAAATGCTTGCCATGAAGCTTTGCCAAAAATAGATGAGATGAGCTTAGAATTGTTCTTTGCTATGCATGGTGCCTGGGCGCAAGTAAAATAAAATATTTTATTGTCTTAAATTCATTAGTTTTACATCTCCTGTTCTATGTATTTATTAGTTCACACTTTTGTAGGTATAAATATTTTATACTAACTCATAGAAGAAACAGTATATTTTTTTAACTAGGCTTTCTATATCCAGTTCCCATTAATTTGAATAATGTACATAAGCAATTTGCACAGCTTTTGAATAAACCAATTTTTCATGGTTATGTGAAGGTCTAAAATACATGAGTGCATTTTTCCAGCAGTAAATTTCTTAAGTGTTGGAGTTGTGAGCCATCAGCAAGTAATTAACAATCATTCAGGAAAACAGGCTAGTTAGGATAAGAGGAGTGCTCTCAAGTGTCAAAGCATTCACATTTTGAAGGCTTCAATTAAGATAATTTGTAAAATCTATTGTTCAAGGAATAAAGTTCTTAAGTCTTCCTGCTGCTAAGAACTCAATGTGTCAGTTCCAATAATACCTTTAGCCAACAGATACAGTTACCTTTCAGACACTGGGGGTTCATTTTTCTTTAGAACTTCCAGTAATTATAAAGAAGTGACATAATTTCTGTAACAGAACTGTTAAAAGATACAAATTTACCCTAATGCTCTTAAAGAGCGAAATATTCAAACAAAACACAAAACAGGTATTAAATCCTGAATATGTTGAATGATGCTGTATTTAATACATTCAAGGGGCAATGAAAAAAGAAATCAATTCCTCCACAAAAACCTCAATGAATAGGTAGCCAGACTGAAAACAATTATAGTTTAATTTCTTAACAGCCTCCAAACTCCCTTTGTTTACTGAATAGTAACCAAAAGAGAAATTCTCATGCAAAGGCCATAAACTTCCCAATCTTTGATCTCCTTGATTTAGCACAAATAGTTGAAAATACTCCTGCCTCCAAGAGCAAGCGGAAGCTTTTTCTGTTGCCAGAGAAAACTAGGGAAGGAAAGGTAAATCAGATCTCCTGCTGCTGTGCTTGACAAGTTAAAGCAATGGCATTAGTATGGCAGCCTGTGGTAGGTGGTAGCTGGGAGGGCAAAATGCCAGCCCTAAGGCTACTTGTGTTGGATGGATAGTGGTCTGAAGCAATAGTGGCACAACCAGGCAGGGGATGGGACCAGGGAACCCTCAGCAAATCTTGAATTGAGACTGGTAGGTATTGCATAATAATTGTGTATCTCCAGGTTATTACGAGTTCTTGAGCTGAACTGTAACTCATGTTTGGAATATTTAAATGCTTCATTGCAGCTTATATTACACTTCCTGTTGTGTCCACAGAAGCCTTGCAGCCATCAACAAACCAAACGTTTCCTTAAATACCCAGGAAAACTAAAAGTTATTTCTACACAAATAACCTTCTTATCTGATGTGCAAGCTATTTGACATTATGCAAGGATGCTTTTCTGCTGGAAAGACTGTAAAGGTTTCTAGTTTACAGAATAAAAGACATTTTGAAAATGGAATACATAGTGACACAGGTTTCCTTTTTTTTTTCTTTTTAACATGACACACTTCTCTTGTACAAAGAAAAGGGTTTTTTTCCTACATAAGCAAGCTCCAAATTCTTTCTCTAAGTGTACTAAAAGAAAGTACACTAAAAGAATACCTCCGTGGGAGGCCAGGAGTATTAGAAATTCCTGCATCCCACTATAAGTGGAGAAGCTAACACAACATCACACAAAGCTTCTGTAAATGCCTATTTCAGGCAATAATACTGATGCTACCCTTCATTTCAGTAGTTTTATGTCTACATGTATGCGATCACACCTTAGTCTTTCATATCCAAGAGAACATTTTTTTTTTCCTTCCCTGACGGCATTTCAGATTGAACAAAACTCATGACTTTCAAAGTGACCCTTTTATCACACCCGCTCTGCTGTCAATACAGCTGCATGTTGGCATTCAGATTAAGAGCACAGGCTGATTTAAACTTTAAATATCAAAATATCTTCAGAACACCTCAGGGCACAGCAATGATTTCCACCAAGTTTCCTTTTGTTTACTTTATAATGTCAATTTAATACATACTGAATACACGACTATCATGTTTCTACTATGTCGTATTCAGCTGCGCTAGGAAAGACTTCACTCACACTCCATAAGCCATGACAAATATTATAGAACTCAATTACAAGATTAACTCTCAAAAAAGATACAAAATTTAAGCGAAATATGGTCTAGTTTGTTAATGTTTCTTAGTTGTGTCTGAAAACGCAATTGCTATAAAAAGCAACAGTTGAAAACCAAAGATCTCATTACCATAAAACTACTATTCTTTCAAATTTCATTGAAGAGTGAATTTTATCAATTTTTTCCCTTTTCAGTGATGACAGTATGACTGGAAAAATAACACTATTTGATTTTTCCATGCTTATGCATACTGAATAGGAACTTATTTTAGAAATAGGAATTGAAACAAAATCATGTTGATTCACATTTGATCCTATTCACACCAAGTTCAACCTTACCCAAATTCCAGTGAAGACAGCAGGACTTCTTCTGAAGGGAAGTGCCACTCATCCACAGAAATACCTACAGCATTTAGGACTAGAATAACTATAGTATGTGACAGTAAAATCAAATGCCCTAAGGCTAACATGTAAGAACTAACCAGAGACTCCTGTCGCCTTCTTACTATAGCACTGCTAATTTAAAAATAGCACCTATTGATGTAGGTCAAGTCAGGAGCTGCATGCTCTATGCAATGACCAGCTGGAAGATTCTCTCTTAGAATACAATCATCTTTACAGACACATGGGCTTTCTGACAAATAGAAACAAATCAAGACCTTATATAGAAGACTAAGCATCTCACTTGGAGATAAAGGAAGAACATGGGACTTGGAGATAAAGGAACAAAAGATCAGATTGGATCATCTGATTCAAATCCAGTCCTCAGCTGTTTCAGGCAGAATTTCATGCAGTCCTTTTAGGAATTAGTAAAATGTGTTTAGTTTCTCTTTTTGCTGTTTCCACTAAGAAGCTGATACAGAACTCAACTCTACTGGATAGAAGCTTTCTTCCANACCTATTGATGTAGGTCAAGTCAGGAGCTGCATGCTCTATGCAATGACCAGCTGGAAGATTCTCTCTTAGAATACAATCATCTTTACAGACACATGGGCTTTCTGACAAATAGAAACAAATCAAGACCTTATATAGAAGACTAAGCATCTCACTTGGAGATAAAGGAAGAACATGGGACTTGGAGATAAAGGAACAAAAGATCAGATTGGATCATCTGATTCAAATCCAGTCCTCAGCTGTTTCAGGCAGAATTTCATGCAGTCCTTTTAGGAATTAGTAAAATGTGTTTAGTTTCTCTTTTTGCTGTTTCCACTAAGAAGCTGATACAGAACTCAACTCTACTGGATAGAAGCTTTCTTCCAATTTCAATTCTAAATTTATTTGTGGCCAAGTAGCACCTAGGTTTGGGTTTTTGTCATGATTTTCTGCAGCAACATTTGCCTTCAGCTTATTATCTCTTCTCAGTACCATTCTCCCTTTCACCTATCTATTTAGAAACAGAAATGATACTCTTGGTCTCTTTGTAAGACTATAAAGTCATTCTGTATCTCTCCATACAAAAATCTATTTTCTTCACCTTCACAGGAGCCCCCCTTGTAGCCTTCCTGGCAAACGGTGCATGAGCAGTTTTGTTCTCCAACATTTAACTCCAAGTTATCATCTCAAAAATGATGACATAACACATGACAAACACAACAAGCATTTTTCACATTACAATACAGAGACACAATGCATGACAATATGATGCATTACATCTCCAAGAAAATACATAAAAGAATGTTCAGATTATTAATATTAAACAGTCTTCCACATTACTTAAATATACACAGCTATAAGTTTTCCATGTGACGCTTACAGGTATCATTCTTACATATATGAAACCTCCTTACTTAGCTAACTTGCATTTTCAGACATCCTTAAATCCTCACCCTGTTCCTGAGTTTCTAAGCCTACTTTTCTCTCCAACTACCTGCATGCCCTATTACGTGCCCTATTACTAGAAGGATTAAACTGTGTGAAAGACTGAGATTTCATACAAATGACTAATCTTAAACTTGGAAGTTCTACCAAGATGACCCACATTTCCAGCATGAAAATGGATTGAATTATGATTATGAAGCCATGGATAAAAGAAACCTCCTTAGATCTCTGGAACTTTCACTAGTATTACTGCTTGTTTTAATAAAAGCTGATGTTTTCCTTTATAGAGAATTCCAAGGAACTCCTGGGGAATATCATGTAAGAGAGAACATGACTACATGCCTGGTCCACATGTGTAACTGATCTCCCTCCCAGCTACAGTGATCACAGGGAGGGCAACACACTTGTGCTACGCAAACACCTTTTACAGGTCTTACTGCAACATTAGGGTCTTGGTTTATTCCTACTTCTTTCCAAAGGCAATATAAGCCCAGTGCTCCAGTTCACTGTTTCCAAAGCCAACAAATTTACAAAGGTTTGACTCAAAAGATATAATATATTTTTAGTTTCTGAAAGAAGGTGATAAAGAAAGGATTCCTTCAAAGCCAGGTATATTATGAAAAGAGTTCACTTCCTCCCAGCCTTTCATTTAGTTAAAGACGGGCATCCTACCTAACCTCCCACACTATGTTTTCCTTTCCTGCCTCTGCAGCATTGCCTCCTTCATTTATCAAAACTATACAGAAGGATATTATGCTTAGAAAGAATATTCTTCTAAGGAAGAATATTAAAAAAATCTTCTCATACAAAGTTAACGCATGGAAATGCTTCATATCAAGTTTCCAAAGTTCTCAGGGTCTCACTGTATCTTTGTCAGGAAGGAAATAAGCCCATGCCACCACTGCTGTACTCGCCAGTTGGGGTGACTTTCCTCCACATATTCCACCATCTAGGCTGAATCTCTTGACATGTGGCAGAAGAGCCATTCTCTGGTTCTGACAATGAATGCTTAACTGTTTTATAGAAATTTGAATAGCATGAAAAACAAAGACTGAAAGATCCTCAACCCAGAATACATGACAGCCTCCCTGGAAGGTGAGGCCACATCTCTACAGACAATATGTGATTTTTGCAGGGTATTTTTCTTTTGGATCACAGATTGACTAGCTTGAACATAAGGGGCCCTTCAATTTTTAGTAAATGCCTGCAAGCAGTCTGCTGTTTGTCTGCCTTTTGATAAAAATGATCAAGTCCCAAATCATGTCCATACCTGAACTTACCTGTTGTTACCATTACTGTTTCAGTCCCTAGCAATATGCTTGGAAAACATCTGCAAGCTGAAAAGTTGAGTTCAGAAAAATAAAAAACCTCCACAGTTTATAGTAACAGCTGATCCTAGCTGTAAAGGAGCAGATGGGACTCATCCATATGCTATCAGAAAGTGGGAGACCACACAACATTTAGGCTATCATGAAAGTATCAGATGTTCTAAGAAGACAGAAAAGATTGTATTTTTAAAGGCAATTTTGTGCTCTAGAAAGTTATAGCAGTACTTTTATAAGCTCAGATCCCAGTTATTTACCACTTCTTCTAAGTACTGATAGCTCAGTGAACATAAAATGAATTCATCCTAGACAAAGATCCGCAGAATCATCACAAACCATGTGGACTTTACAATGAAGAATGCTGAAATGCTCTAAATAACTACAGAATGAATTAAACAAAACACTAAGTGTTAGTAATACCATGACAATAGTATCTTTTTAACCAATGCAAACAAATGATGCTAAGCCTTCTACAACAAGCTAAAAATATTAAAAATCTGTAACCTAGTAATAAAGAGTATGCATTAGTCTTTCTGGGGGAAAAAGCCTTTTACTGGTCAGAAAGATGGTAGAGTTACTCCTAAACTTCAGTTCTGTCTTGTTAAACTATGAGACTGCTGCAAAGAATACTAGATATTGAAGTGTGAAGTTTTCCTGTTAAATGAGTGTCATAAAATATCACTGAGAAGAAAGCAATAAGAAATATCCATTCAGTCTGGAAAACTCTGAAGTGATAAGGTCTATAAGACACAAGAAATTTGAAAAGGGAGGAAGGGGATAATGCAAGGCATGAAGGGCATCACACAAAGCAAAATAAAGGATGTGTTAATGAGAGATGGTAGACATGTAGTTTTCCTTTTCAAAGGGATACTAAAATTTTGCACGTTTCAGATGGGAAAGAACAAATCCCTAGAAGACTGAAAATCTTGGAAGCTATGCCTTAAGAAAAACCTAAGCTGGAAAAAAAAAGATGTGCACTGGTTCTGGAAAACTGTCTTACCTGCTTGCCCTGTTTGTACTTTTCTCTAGACACTCTCCAACAGCCACTGAACTGGAGATGTGTTAAAAAACATGTTTTTTCCCACTTCCTCTTGCTAAAACTCTTAACATTAGTAGGAAATTAAAGATAAGGTTAACTTCCAGCAATGACTTTCCCATTAAAAGTATGTTTTTGTGTACTGTAACACTGTATCAATCACATTGTGTGCATTGCACACTTTTCAGAGGAAAAACCCTTAGTTTTGTAGAATCATAGAATAGTTAGAGGTGGAAGGGACCTCAAAGATCATCTAGTTCTAATTCCTTGCTATGTGCAGGGACATCCCACTAGATCAGGTTACACAGGGCCTCATCCAGTCTGGCCTTGAACACCTCCAGGGATGGGGCATCCACAACTTCTCTGGGCAACCTATCAGTATCTAGTTTATCAGTATATGTATGATATCTATATATATATGATGTATCTACCACATAAAGGGCATCTTAGTATAACTGTTGCAGTGTTTTGTTAAGCAAAATGAAGCTGATTTTAAATCAGTTGATAGTTGCTAGTTAGCAGTATTTTCCCTACCTAGGAAAATCCAGAAATACAGTTTCTCATTAGATTATAGAGTTCTGAAATAAAGGAGCATAAGTAAAAAAACCGTGATTTTGGCATCTGTTTAGTAATTGAGGACTCAAAATCCTTGTTAGCCTGCTTGACTGTCTATAAGCAAAAAGTTTTTCCTTCTAGTCACTGTGCATCTTTTTTGTTTCAACATCTGCTTTTGTTTCTCAAGTGTTCCCACAACACGACACCAGCAGGAGCCTGGCTCTGTCAATGCGACACTCTCCTCAGGTATTGGGACTGCTCTTATGTGCCTCCAAAGCTGCCTCTTCTCCAGCATGAACAAGGCTAAATCATCCAGCCCCAATGGACCTGCCTCAACTTACTGACATCCTTCTCGTCACTAGTGAGTGAAGACAAAATCTGACAAAGTGGTTGCACTCAAATACTGAGCTTGTGCCTTGAGATACAAAAACTAGTGGATGCAAAGTGGATGTCACACTTGTAGGTAATACTTTCTTTGTTCAAAATAATCCCTAGATTTCTGAGAGGGAAATGCTTTCAGCTAAGAGGTAGCAAAGTAGTTCTGACTTCCTAAGCCCCACTAAAAAGAACAGAGAAGTTCCACCAAAGATAAACTAGATTACAGTCAGCTAAAATATTGCTATAGATTTCCAGGGGAACCAGAATATGATTTGTTGTAAATTCTTCTGAACAGCTGAAATGTCAATTACCAAAATTTTCATAAAAAGTAAAAAAATGTTCAATGGTATTGAGATATTCCCACTACTGTCAGGTATTACCAATGTCTGAATATACACAGGAAAGGTGGAGAAGCCAAAAAGGCAGCTACAGGTACAACGTTCATGTCCTTTGGCTTTAAAAAAAAGGAGCAAAATGAAAAACACAGAATAATATTTCATTTTAAAGAATTACAGTAGAAAGCAAGTAAGTATATCAAACACAGGATGCTTGTCTTGCGTATATCTGCAGATGCTTCTCCAAAGAGAGTGCAAAGTACAACAGAAAATCCTGAATACTATTGGTAAAAGGAAAGAAGCTAAGCAAAGAAAACCAGAATCCATTTTGAAGAATGATGAAGTGGGGGAGAAATGTAGGAAATTATTCTTAATATGCTGAAAATATGGTAAGAGCATATTGATCTGCAAGTTCCAACAACTGGTGGAAAGTGTGTGTAATGTGGAAAATGTGTTTCAACAGTTTTTTTAGGGAAAAATAGGTAGGTCTTGCAAGCAGGTGCACTTACTTGAAGTGTCTGAACTATTTAGAACACTAAAAAGGAAGTTTTCAAAAAGTTTCAAGTCAATATTTGACTTACAAAGGTATTAAAAATGCAAGAGCAGTTCTATTCCACAGAATTCTTCTTTAAAAAAATAAATCTCAGCCTAAGAAACATATGTGCACATACTGGGGACTGAGCTGACCCTGAGATTTGTCCTTAGAGAACGATAAAGGAATTGCAAGGTTGTTTGCACTATTTGTCTTGCAAGAAAAGATGAAGGTGAGGAAGGACAGTCTTCATAGGACACCTACGCTCCAACACTGGGTATGTTAATGACCCCAGTCAAGCCTGTTTGACCTCCTTCCAGTCAGTTACCATATGAAATGAACAAGCACAGAATTTAGTGAAAAACTGTTCTCCCAGAAGCAAGGTGGAAAGAGTTTCTCACATTTTCCTCTAAAGCACCATAATTTTCCCAACTTTTTCAAAAAAGAGTATCCACAGCCTTACAGCCATGCTTCATTAGTCACAAGAAACATTAGCAATTCTTTCTTTCCCCAAATAAACCACAATTAGATCACTTCAGTTATGAAGATGTATAAACAGCTGATTAATGTTTGAAGTCAAACTCTTTATAAAGAAAAAGAGACAATGAATGGTGTATGAAAAAAAGCCTGAGAACTTTGGAGAAAATAACGCCTGCTTTCAGGTTTGCAGCATAACACCTGGGAAAAAACTCCTAAAAAGCTGCTGATTTTCCCCACTTTTATGGAGAACAGTTTGTAAGAGAATCTTTGAAAATTTAAGCACTATTTTGACATCTTCCTCAATGTGTGTTGAATTTGGGTTTAATTCCTCTTTATCTATCTGTAAATAATCATTAGTAAATTTCATTATTTTATAAACTGCAGTATCTGATTCTGATTAAGTATCCAAAGGCTACAGGAACACTGTTCAGAGAAATACTACACTCAGGAAAGTATTTGCATATTACGCATATCTATTAAAATATATTTTCCAAAGACATGATGCACTGCAAGACATGATCACATGACAGATGAGCCTGTATGGACTTCTGGAGTTCAGCCTCTAGTCAAAGCAGGGCCAATTGTTGATGAAATTGTCCAGCTGAGTTTCTCCTCTATCCAGGCAGAATTGGCCTTGCTGAGACTTGACTGTTGCTCTTGTCCTTTCATCTTACACTTCTGAGAAAGGTCTGGCTCTTTTACCTTTTTATACCTCAAATATTTTCATTGTTAAAACAAATAACAAAATACAACCTGGGAATACTGGATTTTCTATGTTTACATAATTGAAACTGGGCTAGGGAAATAGATCTAATAAACTCATTGCAACCTAGGAAAACAGTTGCCTGAGGGCATCAGATTTGAACTGTATGAAGTCAGTAATGAACTACCAGACAAGAAGCATCAGGACATTTACCTTTTCTATTATCTTCCTAAAGACAGTATGTGTAAACCATCTTGTATAGCAATTTTCTGTCTTTGGAAAGGAAGAAAAGAAAGGAACCACACACAATTGTCCCCTTCCTCCACCAGTGTCCAATTTGCATCCTACCAGCACTGAACTGCTAAGACAGGAACTGGCAAATAAAACAGCCAGCTGACAGTCTAAGTGTTTTTTTAATAGATTTACAAAACCATAGAAACCCTACAATAATACCCAACATTTTATTATGGTATTGACTGCAACTAGGGCACTAGTTCTCAAGTATGCTGAGAGCCAAGTCAGAATGTGTGTCTACATGTTTTTGTATCAAGAATACTGCTATCTTTTTGTATTGTTATCATCTTTTACTGTCTTAGATCCTTTGTGGTCATCAGATAAGGGTAAAGTGAATTTCTCTGAAAGCCATTTGTTAACAGAGTGCCAGTGCGAAAATACCTCTGTTTTGATGTAGGAAGAAATATGAAAAATTAGACATACCTGGTCCAATGCAGAATGATGCAATGACTGCAAGGATGCAAACTATACTGAGGTAGGGAAGCCAAGACACAGTTTCCTGGGTAAAAAGCATTCACAGTAAGTATCTTGTATGTATCAATATTAAAAAAATCACAGATAATATACAGTGTTTTCCACAATTATTTCTCTACTTCAGAATTTAGACTAGCATTATGTTAGAAAATCACAGTATCTCTATAGCACTTTATTAAATGACATGTATTAAAGGTCTTGGTCTCAGCAGAATCCCTGTAAAGAAATACTAGGCAAGGTCTTGCACCACAGAAGTCAAAACTCAAAAATTTTACAACTTCTTGTGCTAAAGTTTAAGCCAATCTGGAAAAAAGTTTTTCTTTCTGTTGAGTAGATTTGTTGCCTCTATCCTCCTCAGGTATTTCAGTCATGTTTAAAAAGAGCAACTATGATGGCCCACAGGGCTTCAAAATTCACCAGTTAAAGGCTGGGCTGAAGTCTAGACATGACAAGCTGCCTTTCAGTAGGACAGCTGTATCTGAACCTTAGCAAATCATGTGAAAGCCACAGTTCAGCGATTTTTATACATAATCCGATTTTGCAGACTAGGAGGGCCATGTGTGCAAACAACAGGTAGACAGGAAAAGAAAACAAACAATAAATGTTTTTTAAAAGGAACTGTAGATGGATTTACCTATTATCCTCACAAGGCAATCCTTTTTCTATGTCTTAAGTAGATTTGTCTTTATTCAGAACTCTAATTGATAGGAACTTGAAATACAATGAACAATTTCTACTGAGATTTCAGGACACTGTTGCTTAATGATGTATGTGAATGCTTCATAATAATACTAATAGATAGGAAAAACACGTGAATTCCCAGTCCTTTCTTTATTCATCAGTTTGGGTTTTTTCCCCATCCAAAAGCGTGAATGCCATTTTTAGTAGAATTTTATTATTTTTGCAAGTTTAGTTAAGATACATATAACTGTAGTATCACAAAATACCAGAAGTGGCACTGTAAAAATATACTTGCTAAAACAGGTAATCATTTATTTCATTTTCAAATAAAGATTCTCATTTTCTGATGCATTTTCTCTTGCAGTCTGGGTTATTCCTTTGATTATGGGGAAAACATGGTCTCCTAGGCATTAACATTTACCAAGAGACTTGAAGATCTATCAGAATTACACACTCTGGAGTTCTTGTCTGAAAACAGATCCCAGGTCTCTAAAGGCACTGAGAGAGAAAAGGTGCAAATACAGAGTAGATTCCAATTCCTCTGAGATCAAGTCTATTTATACCCTTTTGTCAAAGCAAATCTAATCTCTAATACATAACAGATTGAGACTCATCTGAAACAAAGTAAAAATGAAAGGCATTCAGACTTCAGAGATTTACAGCAGTTTAAAGTCCTCATGTATCAAACTAGGTTTTAAAAGATTTGGAACAGACTTTTTCACTCAGCATACGAAACTTGTAATAGCTTCTCTCTCTGTAGAGTGCTGTGTTGTAGCTGTTATGACAGGCATGTGAAAGGAAAGCTTAACTGTCCTGTTCATACAGGTAAGTTAAATAAAACTTTGCAATGATGTGACATACACCTGCTTTTCAAACCAACTGACTCCAGTCGATCAAGAAACAAGATTTGAAAGTCAGATTAATGGCAAGACAGAGGAATCAACAATAGCAGGAAAACAACTTGTTGAAAGACCACCCAAACGTGCCATTGCAGTCTGTCAGTTTTACTTCTCAAAACCCCTTAAGAACAGAAAGGAGCTGCATCATTATGTAAATGGAAGCTAAAGAAGATTTCGGTTGGTTTAATAATCATCTTCTGACCATTCGAAATAGCTAGGGAAGTGACTTCTAATAACTTCTGAGAACTTAAGTGCAAATGTTCTGCAAAGGCTAAGTCTTTATATTGTCAATTAGAATATTAGAATTGTAACTTGAAAGGAACAGAAAACATGGACATTTTTCACTACTGGGGAAAAAACATCCAAACCTATGAAGAAGGATGACATACCAAGTACAAAAGAAATCTCAAGATGACTGCCTTGCAAGCAAAGATAAAAATTTGAATAGCGATAAACTATTTACTGAACTCTGGGCAGAATTGTCTTCATAACAGTTCATAATATGCACAAATCTTTGAGTTAAGGAGACTGAACGTGACAAAGCCCTATGGCATTTTCATATAAAAACTGCTATGGCTACCCATAGTACTCTGAAACCAACAGATTCATAAATAGGCAACTGGCAAACCTTTGAATCCTTATGCCAAACTGATTAAAAGGAATGTCTCATGTACAAATGCTGAGGCAAACCAGCATGGAGCACCTGGCATTCAAAGTAGGCAAAAGACAGAGTGAACACATGTAGTGACTGTGGTGTTACCTGTAAAGTTAGAGAGACGGTGAGTACTGCGAAGAAGACAACCATCAAACCAAAACCTCCAATGAGAAGAGGCCTGCGTCCAAGCCGTTCAATAACTAAGCCCTGGGGGGTTGAAAAAAAAGGCATTTGACTTTCTTGATAAAGCACTGAAGAACTCAGACCATGTAATATATTCTCCTAGTAAATATGAACAGAAAAAACAAAATAATGAGAATGGATGTGATACTGTTTATCACTTTCACAATTATGTTTACACAATTTAATATCTGAAAAAAACAAGTCAGCATCCTTATTTGAGATCACTGAAAAAAAACCCAGGAAACCATGAAAACAGTACTTGCTGTTAGTTTTTTGCCTGGATTTCCTACTACAGAACAAATATGATCATACAGATAGGAAAAATGTACAACTGGTAAATTCAAGTTTCATATAATTAGTGTGATAGATTTCAAAGTTAATACTACATTTAACTTCTTGTGTAACAATTTAATAATAAAACAAGTGTTGCACTATTAACTATATAAAAATAATGAATAAGATAATAGCTATGTGAAGTTTGATTTTTTTTAGAACACAAATAATTCTACATTGATTGAATAGCTTACAAACTTGCAACAAATTTCTATATTAAGGTTCTTAGAAAACGTAATTTTAAAATGGCAAAATACTGAAACAAATTAGTCTCTTGAGTTTGTATTTTCTTAACTTCAACATATCTCTAATTTTAAGCTTGAAAGGTTTAAAATTTATGATTAAATTTTTTTTAGCATAGATTAATATTTTTTAACCTAAATTTTATTTTTAATTTATTTTTTCTCCAAGCACAGAAGAAACATTTAGTTGCAATTCCAGATAGTTAATGTAATCTAGGTAAAAGAAATCCACCCCGCAGAAAACTTTGCTTAGATGAGTGATTGTAACACTGATACTTGTGTACTCACACATTTTTGAATTTCTATTCAACACTTGAAGATAAACCAGCTTTGTTAAAAGCTTTTATTTTGTTTTGTTAAAAGCTTTTGTTTTGTTAAAGCTTTATTAAAATCTGAGTACTTGTCTTATAGAGGAGAACATAATGAAGAGTTTCTTTAAAAGCTGTGGCATGAACCTGTCTGCTGGTCCATCTCATCAAATCAGACTAAGACACATTTTAGGTCATAAGAGTTGGTAACTACTAGAATTACTAATTACAGTTGGCTTTCTTATGAGAAGAATAAAACAATTTTACAAAGCTGGAAATGTACCACTTCAAGGAAGTTAAACTCAGAACCACACAACTGTTTGCTACATTGTTATTTACTGGAGACTAAAATCCCTCTTCCACACAGGCTTTGAGGAGAAGATAAATTGAGAAACTATCATAAAATGAAATCTGGAGTAATATCCTTAATTCTGGGAGATGATGCACACTGTTCTGCACTGAGCGTCTAGAAGAAATGCTTCAAAAGAATGTACAAAGTCACTCAGGGAAGAAAAGCCTTACGTGGCCAGTGCTTCTCCCACAGCATCAGGTTTATTAGCAGATTTTAGGATGGGCTTCAAATCATGCTGACCCTGTGCCCTGCAGAGCTTGACTTCCACACCAGACATGCAATACCGTGACACTGCAGAACACAGAAAGCAACTCTGGGGCAAGCTACAGCGTTCTTTATTTCTTTAAATGAGGAAATATATTCATTCTGACAGCTTCCATAATAGAATTCATTTCAGAGCCATGTTTAAAATAGACCCACACTGATGTTATTAACACTTCACACTGTGCTCACCAAGTCCAAATGCTTCTGAACTGCAACTGTTGTACCACCAAAACCTCTACAAGATGCCAAGTATTTTCCACTATGATTAATGTATCCGTCTTGCAAACACATGTGGCTGTACATACACTTAACCAAGAGACATTT
>WAAB01025983.1:38998-53141 GCA_013389865.1 Piaya cayana
TAGGCAAAAGACAGAGTGAACACATGTAGTGACTGTGGTGTTACCTGTAAAGTTAGAGAGACGGTGAGTACTGCGAAGAAGACAACCATCAAACCAAAACCTCCAATGAGAAGAGGCCTGCGTCCGAGCCGTTCAATAACTAAGCCCTGGGGGGTTGAAAAAAAAGGCGTTTGACTTTCTTGATAAAGCACTGAAGAACTCAGACCATGTAATATATTCTCCTAGCAAATATGAACAGAAAAAACAACATCATGAGAATGGATGTGATACTGTTTATCAGTTTCACAATTATGTTTACACAATTTAATATCTGAAAAAAACAAGTCAGCATCCTTATTTGAGATCACTGAAAAAAAACCCAGGAAACCATGAAAACAGTACTTGCTGTTAGTTTTTTGCCTGGATTTCCTACTACGGAACAAATATGATCATATAGATAGGAAAAATGTACAACTGGAAAATTCAAGTTTAATATAATTAATGTGATAGATTTCAAAGTTAATACTACATTTAACTTCTTGTGTAACAATTTAATAATAAAACAAGTGTTGCACTATTAACTATATAAAAATAATGAATAAGATAATAGCTATGCGAAGTTTGATT
This sequence comes from Piaya cayana, assembly GCA_013389865.1. Taxonomy (NCBI): domain Eukaryota; kingdom Metazoa; phylum Chordata; class Aves; order Cuculiformes; family Coccyzidae; genus Piaya; species Piaya cayana. Next base: position 39,605 of record WAAB01025983.1, read on the forward strand.
TTGTTTTTAGAACACAAATAATTCTACATTGATTGAATAGCTTACAAACTTGCAACAAATTTCTATATTAATGTTCTTAGAAAACGTAATTTTAAAATGGCAAAATACTGAAACAAATTAGTCTCTTGAGTTTGTATTTTCTTAACTTCAACATATCTCTAATTTTAAGCTTGAAAGGTTTAAAATTTATGATTAAATTTTTTTTAGCATAGATTAATATTTTTTAACCTAAATTTTATTTTTAATTTATTTTTTCTCCAAGCACAGAAGAAACATTTAGTTGCAATTCCAGATAGTTAATGTAATCTAGGTAAAAGAAATCCACCCCGCAGAAAACTTTGCTTAGATGAGTGATTGTAACACTGATACTTGTGTACTCACACATTTTTGAATTTCTATTCAACACTTGAAGATAAACCAGCTTTGTTAAAAGCTTTTATTTTGTTTTGTTAAAAGCTTTTGTTTTGTTAAAGCTTTATTAAAATCTGAGTACTTGTCTTATAGAGGAGAACATAATGAAGAGTTTCTTTAAAAGCTGTGGCATGAACCTGTCTGCTGGTCCATCTCATCAAATCAGACTAAGACACATTTTAGGTCATAAGAGTTGGTAACTACTAGAATTACTAATTACAGTTGGCTTTCTTATGAGAAGAATAAAACAATTTTACAAAGCTGGAAATGTACCACTTCAAGGAAGTTAAACTCAGAACCACACAACTGTTTGCTACATTGTTATTTACTGGAGACTAAAATCCCTCTTCCACACAGGCTTTGAGGAGAAGATAAATTGAGAAACTATCATAAAATGAAATCTGGAGTAATATCCTTAATTCTGGGAGATGATGCACACTGTTCTGCACTGAGCGTCTAGAAGAAATGCTTCAAAAGAATGTTCAAAGTCACTCAGGGAAGAAAAGCCTTACATGGCCAGTGCTTCTCCCACAGCATCAGGTTTATTAGCAGATTTTAGGATGGGCTTCAAATCATGCTGACCCTGTGCCCTGCAGAGCTTGACTTCCACACCAGACATGCAATACCGTGACACTGCAGAACACAGAAAGCAACTCTGGGGCAAGCTACAGCGTTCTTTATTTCTTTAAATGAGGAAATATATTCATTCTGACAGCTTCCATAATAGAATTCATTTCAGAGCCATGTTTAAAATAGACCCACACTGATGTTATTAACACTTCACACTGTGCTCACCAAGTCCAAATGCTTCTGAACTGCAACTGTTGTACCACCAAAACCTCTACAAGATGCCAAGTATTTTCCACTATGATTAATGTATCCGTCTTGCAAACACATGTGGCTGTACATACACTTAACCAAGAGACATTTTTTCCGGCTATGTGGGATGTAAAGTTCTTGAATGGGTCTGTAAGAGGAGTGAGACTTCTGCAATATGTTTCACATATATTTTGATATGAATTACACATTCAGCAATAGATGCTGCACATGTAATTTGCCACACCAGGGAGTTTCCCTTATGTTTTTTAATTCTAGATTGGTGGTCATGATTAAATAACCTTGTTATCACTAGCTGGCAGGTTTTGCATTACAATGGGGTAAGCGATGAATGTTTCTCCTAGAGGGAAAAAGGCTCATCAACGGCTATTGTAAAAAGCAAAACATGGGAAAAAAGTGCTAGAGCATTTCTGGTTATAAAGTTTAAAGAAAAGCAAATATAGATTTCAGAATAATTAGTCTGGACATGTTTAGGCAACTCTAGGTGGACTGGTAAGGAACTTCTGGTTTTAACTGAGATAAGCATAGACACAGTTACAGCAGTGGGCTTGATATCTATTTTACATAGAAGAATAATAGGGTCTAATAATATTTTTCTTCTTCAAAGATGATTCAGAAAAAAATAAAGAAATCCATGTGCAGCCATTTATTTTCCCTTAGCTGATGCCAGGTTTCCAAGCATTCATCACTGCTCTTTATTTAATACAGTAGCAATGACGAACTTGAATGCTTCAGCTTCTGGGCACTACTTGCAGCTTCTGCACCAAGGAATTTACATGTACAATTCTTGCTGACATATCTTGTGATTATGGAATGAGCCAACATTGTTCACTGGAAAAAATAAGCAGCAAATCTGTCCTAATTCACAGGGATGCCATGATGTACAAGAATTGTCTACACTTGTATGATCATTTCCAAAGTCGCTATCAAGGTAAGTACACTAATAACACTAATAAACCTAGGAAATACAGACTCAGAAGGCTTTTCAAGTAGACATAATTAACTTGCACAGTTATGGGTAGAAAAATGTCTACTTCCATTTTAAAGGTAAGGACACCTGTAATTTGTTCAAGTGCATGGTCTATATCACCAGTTCCAATCCAATGAAAAACATCTGCTTATGGCACGAATTAATAAGAGGCACATCTGTCTCTGCTGAAATGTGATACTATACAGAATCAAGCTCGTGAAACCAAGTGCAACAATCTAAACCATGCTCCCTACCTCACAGGGATGTGGTCTCATGAAAGACAGCATGTATGTTTGGAAAGACATGGGTCTGTGGCTCTGTCGGTCAGGAGGGAATGCAGAAGCATCACAGGGCCCAGTGGCTGGCAGATCAAAGTTGCTCAACTGGGTTCCAATCCACAATGGAAAAGCCTTTCAGGAGGCACCATCTTTCATCAAGGCCAAAAAGGTTTTTTGAATCATTGAAGCACATAGATGCTTCAACAGCCAGTCCATCAAGTTGTTTAGGTCTACAGTATTTCTAACTAAACTTTTACTTATTTTTGAGGATATCTTACGAAAACCTATGACAATACATCAGCATCTCAAATTTCTCTGCTGAACTGTTTTTCTCCCCCTTTTCTTGATGGAAAAATAAAAGCTGAGATAAATCCTGAAGTTTCACCAAACATTTGAAAAGTCTAATGTCTTCTATGACAAGTTTCCTTAGCTGTGAGGTTATAAACAAACAACAACTTGATTTTTAGTTATGATTATACAAATCCAAAACTTGTTAACTGGCAAAACCTACTAAGATGTTTATGACTCATTAGAAGTAGAAGGTGATTCACCAGTTTTCAAGTACTTATAGCTCTCAATTTTCCACTGCTGTGCACCGATGACTGTTACCTAATGAAGACCTATAACAAGCAACAATATAGTATATGGTAAACTAAATAAAACAACAAGAAATTCAGTATATGATGAGGCATAGGAAAAAAAAGAATCTTACAACTTTCTTCTGTCATACACACACAGTTATCTGCCAAATTGTGTAGGATACTTGTTTACACATGACCATAAACATGCATTTCCAGAAGCCTACACCCAGTCGCAGTAATTAACACACTGGAATGACTGAAAATGCATAAAATAATATTGCAACCAAAATTCTCTCAACACAAATGTTTGGTGATAATAAGGCAATTGATTTACAAACTAAATTAACAGTTCATACTACTTACTTTTTTGTCTGGCAGGAAACACTTGTGAATAAAGTTAAAAAAGTAAATGTCAGTCTTTTCACTCGAGTCAGATGCAGATACTGGGACTGACATAATGAAAGCAGACATCATTAAAAAAGATCAGACAAGCTTCTCTGGATAAAATGCATGTGTAAGCAAGCCCACGCAGGAGGTCATTGAATACTATCCCCTTCTTATTTGCTGGCCCTAAATAATAGTAAGAAAACCCTACTAGATTTTTTTCATGTCTCAGGTATGTAAGTTTGATGTATGTGCTAATGCCAAGAATACCCACACTTTCTCATGTATTTTGGATATAGGTAAGACTGTATGTCTAGATACAGGCTTAATGTGACAAGTTACTTTGTGTTATTTCCATTTTTAAATATCAGGATTAAAATGGATAATCACATTTATATCACTGTCAGGTCTACTGATGACACAATGTGTAGCATCTTGCATCCAGACAAAGGACAGGAACAGGAAAATAACGGTCATAAATTATTTTTTTGATTCATATTTTTATGCATATCATTTGCTTATCGTATGAACTATACAGTTGTTAAACAAATATTTAAATATCTAAACTGGAATTTAGAGGCCTAGCACCAAGTTTGACCACATAAGCACAAGTCTTAAATCTATGACTACTCTAGCTCTTATATTGGTTCACCTGCATCTGTGTTAATGTTCTGAGAAGATGAGATCCCACACATCCGAAGGTAATAGACTAGGGATTACTATTAGCCAAGGGTGGACCTGATTGCTAAATTTCTAAGCTCAGTTTGATTAAAGCATCTGTGATCAGCTTCACTTAAAAGTGAAATTTTCTGTTCACTAAAGAGGGTTTCATACTCAATGTCTGCCAGACCAGCATGACCAACACAGAGTCCATTCAGGAATGAGCTTTAGACAGCCACTTTTTGACTCACTAGGGCTGGGGAACAGGCCTTGGAACAGCATAAAAAAAGCCCATCACCTTATTCCTAGTATGTCCCTGCAGGAAACTGTAGATATTTTTGAAGCAAATCTCCTCCTGCTGCTGATTTTTTTTTTTGTTAAAAGCAGTAAGTTTTGTCTTGTGTCAGGTTTATGTTATAAAAGCTAGACTAGATGCTGACCTTGACTTATGACAGATTACCATGTCTGGTGTTTTATTTTCCAGTGATGGCAGTTGAATGCCCTGATGCAGACCATCTTGTACAGACTGGGGAAAAAAACCCACTCAACCTCAATTTTAATATTCAAATGCAGGAGGTACATCCTGCATACAGAAGGTCAATGGCATCCTGGCTTGTATCAGAAACAGTGTGACCAGCAGGTCCAGGGAGGTTATTCTCCCTCTGTACTCGGCACTGGTGAGACCGCTCCTTGAATACTGTGTGCAGTTCTGGGCCCCTCACCAAAAGAAGGATGTTGACGCTCTGGAGAGTGTCCAGAGAAGAGCAACGAAACTGGTGAAGGGGCTGGAGAACAGGCCTTGTGAGGAGCGGCTGAGAGAGCTGGGGCTGTTTAGCCTGGAGAAGAGGAGGCTGAGGGGAGACCTCATTGCTCTCTACAAATACCTGAAGGGAGGTTGTAGAGAGGAGGGAGCTGGCCTCTTCTCCCAGGTGTCAGGGGACAGGACAAGGGGGAATGGCCTCAAGCTCCGCCAGGGGAGGTTTAGGTTGGAGATTAGGAAGAAGTTTTTTACGGAAAGGGTCATTAGGCACTGGAATATGCTGCCCAGGGAGGTGGTTGATTCGCCTTCCCTGGAGGTGTTTAAGTTACGGGTGGACGGGGTCCTGAGGGACATGGTTTAGTGTTTTGTGGGAGTGGTTGGACTCGATGATCCAGTGGGTCTCTTCCAACCCGGTGATTCTGTGATCCTTAATACGTTCAGTTTCTGAATATATCCAGCAAAAGAATTTGTTCTACATGAATGCAGTCTCTAACTCACTATATCTTGAGATTTAGAAGGGGCATTTTAAGGCAGACCTTCACAAGGAGATTTTTGCTCCCAGAAGGCACTACACACTTACTTCAACAGGCATAATCTTTGTCTATCTGAGAGTCGAAGTGCAATAAAATGATCAAGAAGGAATAATGTCCTTGCCCAAAAGCAATTCCACTGACCCCTTGTGGATTTATGCAGTATGCATTAACACAGTCACAATCTATGATTCACCCTGCAGTGAAAATGTGCCCACATGCACTCTGGCGACCAACAAATATCACAGTCTGAGAAGGTGCTTGGTCCATATTTCTTTTTTTTTCCACTGCTGATTCTTTCTGATTACATTTTGCCCAGTACAGTGATGTGAATCTGAGTGTTTTTCCACTCACAAATTTGCTCCACAAAGATTGCACACTTTTACACTTGAGATCTGAAATGAGGACAAATCTGTGACTAGGGAATAATTAACGACTCCCCACATCTAAAAGAATTCAGTATCTTACATGCCCAAATGAATCACCAAGTATTTTTTTGGATTTCAGTTATTAGAAATACATAGGAGTGCTTTCGTGGGGCTGAGTAAAGCCAGTGTAAATCATCTACAAATTCATGCAATTGAAATGTTATATTAGCAAATCAAATTAGTGTGGTAGGTAATTTTGGAAGCCAACTGTTTGCTCATATAGGCATCTATTTATGGCTTCTTAAAATTATAGATGATGAGCAGCATAAATATTTCCCTTGGATAAAATTAATGGTCTTTGGTGCCAGGTAACTTTTCCCCCCAAATCAATATTCAACAGCATATTGACTAAGGACTATTTTTTACCTCACAACATATTAGTTAAAATGAGGCTTTCATAAAGAAGATTAGTAAAAATCCCAGAAATCTTGTAAGCTGATAGCAATAATTGAAAGTGCTGTACCTGGGCAGATGGAGCACCTGTCTTCCATTATGCAGGGAGAAAGAAGAGAGGGCCTTGCTTTCTTTCCCACTAGTACATTAGGATGAATTATTAACTGATCAAATGGTCTGACAGCAGCTAGAGGGGACTAAGGTGATAAGAACAGTCAAAACAGATTTGCCTGGTGCAGATTGGTATGACTTCTTTCACTGTCAGAGCGGAGGCTGAGTTGATGGAAAATGAAAAACATGATAGATTTTGACTTCAGTAAGCTTTCTGACACAGTTCCGCATGACATTTTGTATTTGTGCACATGAATTTTTTTTTTTTCCTTCTTGAAGTGCAGTACTGGGTGTGGTGTCTTTCTGAATTTCATCTCACCAATTTCAGGCCACGTGTCCAGCTTCTTATGATCTTTCACAATTCTGGCAAATGTGGTTTTGAGTCTTTCACTTCAGAGCTTTTGAATGACATTGCTGGCTCTTTTTTACCTCTTCCATATTACTAACGGATATTTTTATGATTAATTGATCCAGGATGATCCAGCACTGAATCCCGCTTGATATTTCTTTGTATGAAAGTGAAGTGTTGATAGCTACTCTCTAAGAATAGTTTTGCAAGTAAGCTGAGCGTCCACACTGTTATAATTTCATCCAGCCCACACCTGCTGTATATTATACTCTCTAATCTTAACATGATGGACTTTTTCATACAATATGTACAAAAAAATATGAAATTCACAGCTTTAGGATGACGTGGGTTCTAAAAACATAGAAAAGTTGAAATGCAACTGTACAAATTCAAAGAATAAATTATATCCAGGCTATTAAAGGCAAAGATACTAGCTTCTAATTCTAGTACTCCTTGAGCAACAACCTGCCAGGGTGAGGGGAGCAAAAGGGGAAAATGCTGTGTGTGCCCTATTCCTGCACTTTCCTCTACTTACAGCCTACTGGGTTCTACGGGTAGGTGAAGGTTGATTCTGGCCTGCTGCAAATAATGTCACAAGGGACAGCATTAAAAGTATTACCAAAAGTTAGATTGTAGCAAAACTTCCTAAGAATCCTCAAGCAGTAAGTATTTGTTGACCCATTTTTCCCATGTGCTACAACTGCCTGTCACTGGAACATACTCCTTCCTACTCTGGCCTCAGTGGGGCTACAATGTTTCAATGAATATTCTTGCACTACCCTTTGGATCCCAAGGAGAAAATGTGTTCGGGATGAGAACACTTACTGAACTGTCTGAAGTACGGGTGCGTTAAGATGTGCCATGCCCTGAGCAGTGAATTCCTTCTTGTATGTTAAGATCTATTAACATTAATAAAAACATAGAACAAGTCTAAGAGGCCTTTCTCATGATGTCCTAAAGCTGATTAATATCATCTCACCTAAGAAAGCTGGTTTCCTTGACTTCTGTGTGATACTGCAATGGATTTCTGCTATTCTTTTGTGGTCTACATCTGAATTATATTTTTAACTTATTCCAGGCTTTGCATGGCTTGTCTCTGTCATAGGGTTTGGGAGGCACATTAGTAACACCTTGATGCATCACCTTATGGGAAGTGCTTAAGACATAATCTTCCTAACATAGTCACAGCTACTATCATTCTGTGGACGTTATATAAAGAAAATGTGATGCCACAGATGGAAAAATTGGATGCAGGATGCCTAATTTGAATAACATTCCCTCTTATTTTATGCTGGTTTCATGGAGTGGGGGAGGAATCTTTTTTGCACATTTACTTCTGTCTCCCTTTCCATTCAGCCAGTTGCCTTGTCAAAGAAAGGGACTGGTAAACTGTTCTTTCTGTTCTCTGAGAGTAATTCAACAACTAAATTAACCTAAATTACTACAAATTACAAAAAAAGCCACAGTAATCAATCTTACTAAAGATTAAATAAGTTTGTGGAGTTTACTTACTGTAGAATTTAAAGAACAAAATTCTAATAAACAGTGGCAGTGTTAGGTTTATGGTTGGACTTGATGATCTTAAAGGTCTTTTCCAACCTCAACAATTATATGATACTACATTTACAAGGGAACTACTTAGGTATATTCCATTCTGCTTCAAAGCATAGCATCAGTTTAGATAAATGAATGCTGAGATATGTCTGTAGGAAACCTCTTCAGCATTTAGTTCCGAAGGATATTAAACAACTCCAACTGAAATTTATGGGCTGTCTTGCTAAAAAGTACTTGTCTAGTCAGCCTCCTAAACTGAATTTGTGTTCAGTGTTGTGGGTGGAGAAGTGTACAATTGACCAAAAAGCATACAGAAAGTTTATCTCCCCAGGGAGAAGCCAATGCACCAGGTACACGACGCTACAACACAGGTATTTCATCAAGTAAACTAGGAAGTGATGAAGTAAGCAGGAGTTGCAAAATTATATAAATTATAGGAAAATGATGATATACACTTTTTTTTAAGTGTTTTTCAGTGTCTTTCAGCATGGCTTTAGATTAAGAGGAAGAGGGAAGGAGCTGTAGGCAAAGCGTGCTACTAGCAGGCGTATCAATTGATCTGAGTCAATACACAGCTAGGAAAAGGATGGGCTGTTGTTTGCCTTTCTTCAAGGGCCATATCAACATTATTACTATTATGCTGCTGCTTCCAGAAGACACATTAAAAGGAAAGGCTGAATTTTTTGCATTTTGAGTGATATTTTATCTCTTAAATATTACTTTGCTTCTCTGTGAAACGGATGTACTTTAATGCTTTCCTTTAGCATGAGGCTCATCCATAGATGAACTCCAAGTCTTCTTACTGAGGCACAGAGTCTCATGACCACCTAACACACACACATAGAGATCGGAGATGGTACGTGATTCATTGTGGACCTCTCCAATAGCAGTTTCATTCACAACAAATTACATTCCATTCCATTCCTGACAGAAGTTATCTATTGAAATCTTGGAATTTATTGTTAGCAAAATCTGGTTTCTGCCAGCAAGCACAATATATAAAAAAATAATAGGAAAATTCAGTTGTGCCCTCCCTTTCTCCTGCTTCTTCCTTTCTTCATTCTGAGTGGTATATAAGACACATGCACCTTATTTAATATTTTATGCTGTCAAAGAATAGTTGAGAAGTTGGGAGTGGGAGGAAATCCCCCCTCTTTAGTTCCAGACAGAAAAAAAAAAATGTAGAGGAATTTATTGTAGAAATGAGAAGTTGCAAACCCTTCAAATGAAAAACCAAATTCATATTGTTGTTAGAATCACAGAATCATGAATAACCAGGTTGGAAGAGACCCACCAGGTCATCGAGTCCAACCATTCCTATCAAACACTAAAACATGCTCCTCAGCACTTCATCCACCCATCACTTAAACACCTCCAGGGAAGGTGAATCAACCACCTCCCTGGGCAGGCTGTTCCAGTGTCCAATGACCCTTTCCATGCAAATTTTTTCCCCTAATTTCCAGCCTAAGCCTCCCCTGGCAAAGCTTGAGGCCATTTCTTCTCGTCCTGTCCCCTGTCACTTGGGAGAAGAGGCCAGCACCCTCCTCTCTACAACCTCCTTTCAGGTAGTTGTAGAGAGCAATGAGGTCTCCCCTCAGCCTCCTCTTCTCCAGGCCAAACACCCCCAGCTCTCTCAGCCGTTCCTCATAAGGCCTGTTCTCCAGTCCCTTCACCAGCCTCAACATCCCTAACAGTTGTTCCTCTTAACAGCAGCAATGAGGATTACTGAAATAAAATTAAGGCTACAAAACAGCATTTCTTTTGAATTGAAAGAGCAAATTTGAAGGGTTTGGAGGTGACAGGACATAAATATTTCCAGAGGCACAGCAAGTACCCTAAACAGAAAAAGTATTAAAAACACATACTAGGAACCAAAGTGGACACATCACCCCATTAGGTATGAACAGTGTGCTTGGAATAAGCCCCACAAACAGACAGCACAGAAAGAACTGAAAAGATGACAGGACCTATTTACAGAATGGCTTCAATATAATGAAATAATCTCCAAGTAATTTTTGTTTCCATAAGAGAGGCGTATTCTTCAAATAAGTAACTAGTATAATTATAATTATTGCTTTTACATATATAACTTAAACAGTTAAACAAGCATTTCTGCGGTATCATGAAGAAGAAATTCTGAAAGGTACAAATTTCTGTACTTTACTATTTCCACTTCTAATTAAAGAAAAAAGAGATGTTTTACCCACAAACATATTTACATATGGGAATTTATATTTGGGAATTTACAAAGACCAGAAGGAGATCTTTATGACCTTTGAGAGTCCTTATGTCCTAGACTATAAGAAAATACACTTGATAGCTAGATTTAGTTCAACGTTTTATAGGTCATAAGCAGTTGCTCTGCCACTGGAAAGGATTTTTTTTCCAAAACTATTCTTTCTGACATTTAAAAATGCTTGTCTAGTATGTCCAGAATTGTGCAAATACACTTGGTACAGAATATATGAAGATACAGAACAATTCTAACAAAGAAAGAAAAGAGTATTTAGTTCTTGTTTGGAACTTTCCATTCCAAAGACCTCTCTCCTTGTTTCTCACTGCAGTGCAAACAGAAGCATATCTCCTTCAGCAATTACTGCTGTATTTACCTACTAAAACTTCCAGTTTCAGTTTGCTCATTTAGTGTGTTTTTTTCTTCTATGCATGGATAATTTTTAATATTTAATATCTTCTGTTCCTATCAATGCATAACAAAGGTATACGACCTACTCAGGAGCTCATGTAAAATGAAAGGATGCCTGGTTGCTCTTAGTGAACGAGATAGCGAAATTTAACACAACATAGGACAACCTTGTTCTAGTCTGCTGGCTTATGTTTCCAACAAAAAGGGTTACAAACATTTACCTCTAGAGTTTCAAATGGCTGAAGAATTTTCCTCACTTGTTCATAAGCTGCTATGGAATATATGTCATTAAAATATGCCCAGTGAAAGACACGGCTGTTTCTGTGATCCACAGACAACACTGTCTGCTTCCCAGCAGGCACATGAGAAGATTCTGAGATGTGAGTAAATTACAACAAGTTAAAGTAATTCTACCAGGTGAAGTAATTTATGAGTTATCACTTCATGTACTTCAGGCGTCACTGTTCCTGCTTTATTTCTCTTCACTCATACAAAGCATCTCAGGATATATCAACATTTTATGCTTCTTTTATGCAACTAAAACTAGAGAGCATCTTCTTAAAAAATCCTAAGCCTAGAAATAGTATTTTCAATTGTCTTGGGAACCATTACACAATCTTCAATATACTATTCTGTTTATATTTTAACCTGTGTAAAGAAATAAAATCACTAATTTAAATATCAAGCATGTTAGTGGATTTTTATAACTATACTTACAGAAAAAACAGCAGCCACAGTCTCAACAGCACCAGTACTTAGAGTAACATAGGGGATTGTTTCATGATTGATCCCAGCTTCACAAAAGATGTTGTTTGTGTAGTACCAGATCTGTATCAGAGAGAAGAAAATGAGTTATCTATTATTACAGCTTGGACTACAACATAAGGGTATTCAGTTCAAGAACATAATCTGCCAGAGACCAGACTTGTTGAAACACTGAGCACTCCTGAATGACCAAGGGCTGGACAAGACAGCAAGTGAAGGAAAGGTGCAAATTTCAAGTAGATTACTCAAAACACTGCAGTACTTCTGCTTGCAGACCCAGGAAGAATTGCAAGAAACTAACTCAATTTAGATTAATTCACTTTAGAGGTAAATCAAAGACACTCACTTTAAGCTTGAACAAATAGGTCTCGTGGTTGAGCCCCTCTGCTTAAAAAGCAGATTTGAATGGCTTTATGGAATAATTCAATGGCATCTAGCAACAGAGAGAACAGGAAACAGACGCTGAGAGGCGCAGCAGAAACTGCTCCTTTTCAGACAGAAAATGATAGATTTATCTCACTTGACCCTTATTGCAGCATGAACATCTTAAGTCAAGCTATCACTCAAAGCTCTCTATTATCAACAGAAAGAAAGATACTTTTAGAGTGAGAGCTGTTTGGTGAAAAGTAAACTGCTTCTTTTAGTACAAAATAAATCAGAAGCTAGAAAGAGCTGTCATGAATGGACAGAAACCCAGACAGCATATGGTCACCAGCTTAGAAGACTTTTTTTTTTTTACTTTCAGTAAACTCATACCTAGTGGTGACAATATCCAGACAGAGAATATATAGTGATAATACAAGTAACAAATCTAGTAAGCAGCAAAACAGAATCACAGAATCACAGAATCACAGAATCACTGGGTTGGAAGAGACCCACTGGATCATCGAGTCCAACCACTCCCACAAAACACTAAACCATGTCCCTCAGGACCCCGTCCACCCGTAAAACCCGTAAAACCTCATTCATATAACAAATAAAGTCTGAAAACCATATGATATTTATGTTGGACTCAAGGTGACAACAAAACACTAGTCAAAGTTTTTCACTGCCAAAAGCATGCAACAAAGACAGACCGCCCTGGAAAGAGAAAAGATAACTGATTTACTAGAGAAGATGAAGAACAATTGAAGCAACTGCCTACCAGAAGACAATAAAGTTCTAAACCACAGCCTGTGGTTTTTGTACTTGTGTGTACAAAACTGAAAGCCAGAGGTACCAATGGCACTAAATATAAAATCAGTAGTGATATTTTTTGACATATGCTGTCTCTGTGACAAACACTAACAAGGCGAGCACTGCTAAAGAAAAGGCTTATCTGATGAATGGAAGCATTTTGACCTCATGAGGAAAACCTTGCTGTCTGTAAGCATATTATGCACATGCTACAAGGACAAAAAAGTCACCTATTCACTGTACAGATAAAGCAAATCTGACTTAAGACTTTTATGCCCACTACTGGCACATCAGCTCTGTTGCAGTAGTTGCTGCCAGCGGCAAACCTCTCAATATGAGGTAATCTGCTTTTTTGTAGCATAAGCTGGTGTTAATTGTGCATTTCATTGGCCTTGCTGATACAGAGCATAGACTGAAGCGAAATGGAAGATCAACTCCCAATTCTGCCTGAAGTGTTTATGACGAATGATACTTTTTTTGAGACCCAGTACTCTGACAACCTATTCACCTTCCATACCCCTGTCTAGTGATAAGTAAAACGTGGTAGCACGAAACTCTAATAAAAGTAATATTTTTCTCTGTACTGCAAGATATAAAATTGATGAAATGAAAGTTAGAAACCAGGTAAACAAAACAGAAAAGAAAACAAAGCAACAAAAAAATATGGATGGGTGGCATGCATTGTGTTGCATACTAGATGCACACC
>WAAB01025984.1:994-13561 GCA_013389865.1 Piaya cayana
AGCTGGTGTGGGAGGGGGGCACTGCCTGCAGCTCAGGGTCTGGGTAGCTGCATGTACCCACTGTGGCTCTGTCTGGGTGGCAGCATCCCTCCTGCCTGTTGTAGCACACGGACCAGCTTTAATCTTCTGCCCAGTGGCCACCATGGTCTTCAACGTCTTCTGCCTAGTCTCTAGGTCCTCCCTGCACCCTGCCTTCTCACCCTGCCCACTCAAACTGCCCCGCACCTCTTTGCCATGCCCCTCTTCACAGTGCTCCCAGGGGATGGTTTGATGATATAGACAGCAAGATTGAGTGCATCCTCAGCAAGTTTGCAGATAACATCACTCTGAGTGGTGCAGTTGTCACACCAGAAGGACAGGATGTCATCTGAAGGGACCAGGAAAAACTGGAGATGTGGGCCTGTGTGAACTTCATCAGGTTCAACAAGGCCAAGTGCAAGGTCCTACACCTGAGCCAGGGCAACCCCCAATTTCAGTACACAATGGGGGATGATGTGATTGAGAGCAGCCCAGTGGGGAAGGACTTGGAGGTGCCGATGGATGAGAAGCTCAACATGAGCTGCCCATGTGCACTCACACCCCAGAAGATCAACGGTATCCTGGGCTGCGTCTAAAGAAGCATGGCCAGCAGGTCAAGGGAGGTGATTCCACCCCTCCATTCCACTCTTGTGACACCCCATCTGTAGCATTGTGTCCTGTTCTGGAATCCTTAACATCGGAAGGATATAGAGCTGTTGGAATGGGTCCAGAGGAGGGCCAGGAAGATGATCAGAAGGCTGGAGCACCTCAGCTATGAGGTCAGGCTGAGAGAGTTGGGGTTGTACAGCCTGGAGAAGAGAAGGCTCTGAGGAGATCTTATAGAGACCTTTCAATACCTGAAGGAGGTGTACAAGAAAGCTGGGGAGGGACTTTTTACAAGGGCATGTAGTGATAGGATGAGGGGAATGGCTTTAAATTGGAAGGGGAAAGATTTGTATTAGACATTAGGAAGAAATTCTTCACGATGAGGGTGGGGAGTCCCTGGCCCAGGTTGCCCAGGGAAGTTGTGGATGCCCCATCCCTGGAGGTGTTCAAAGCCAGGTTGGAGAGCGCCTTGAGCAGCCTGGTCTGGTGGGAGGTGCCCCTGCCCATTGCATGGGGGTTGTAACTAGATGACCTTTAGGTCCCTTCCAACCCAAACCATTTTGTGATTCTATGATTCTATGATTGGCAAACTGTAATATTTCAGTTTCATTATCATATGCTATTCATCTTCATTTGCAAGAAGGGCATTTATAAGAGTAAAAAGAAATAGAGAGCTAGATAACATAACTCCCCTCCCCCATTTCATCCTTTAATCTCTCAAAAATATACCATAGCAGAATCTAAAAATAATTACTTCCACATGTCAGAGAAATATGATTCAGATCTTTGGAGTACACAGTTATTTTAATGTCATTCCAGATCAACTGAATCCAGTGAAGTGCAGTGACTGTAAGTGACTGTGCTGACTGAGGCTATGAATTTCCAAAAAGCAGAGAGGATGACATTTTTGTTTCCAAAGGAAAAAAAAAATGCCAACAATAAAAAAATTCCCCTCCCCCAAAATATCCACTTACCTTTGGCCCTCTTGATCCTGGAATTCCGGACTCACTTAACAGGCCAATAATACCTGATCCTTCTGCATCCTAATGGGAGAGAAAAAATGCTACAGAATTTAAGAACTTATCTTCGCCACTGGTTTTTTCCTAACTGCTCTGTTTTCCAGAGTCCTGTAAAAACCTGATAAGATACTAAACACAAATATGTATGAAGTTCTGCAGACAGGCTCCACTGAAATGCAATAAAGGCATGTTGATCTTCCTTACAGAATACTCTAGCCCTTACAGTCTTGCCAATTTGACACCATTTTTCCAGCACATCAGGCTGGGTAGAAGTGAGGCAGCATCTCAGTTTTGAGTATACACTATATTTCAGAATGTTGAAGCAGTATTTTTTGTTTTACCTGCCACCTGCCTACTAAAACACTGTAATGACTAGTAAGGGTTACATAACTGATTTAAGGCAGGGAGAACTTGCAGGCAGTGTTAGAGGAGTAATCATTATTCAAAAATGAAGGTCTTTACTAATTCTGGACAGTCAAATATTGAAGTCCTACAAAAATACAGCTTACTGAAATGAAGCTCAGCAGAAAAAAGAATTTTCTATTGTAGAATTAATTATGCTGGAAGGGATCTCCAAGGCTGTCTTGTTCAACCTCCTCCTGAAAGCAGCATCGATAGTGAATTCAAATCAGGTTGCTTATGGCTTTGTCAACTCAGGTCTTGTAGCCCTCCAGAAATGGAGTTTCTGCAGCTTCTCCAAGCACCTATTTCAATGCTTGGCTGCCATCAAGGTGAAAAATCTTTTACTTCTATCAAGTCAGAACCACCTCTGTTTCAGTTTATGGTTGTTGTTGCTCATCACTGTGTGCCTCACTGTAAAGATCCTGTGTATTTTAGGTATCAGAAGGCTGCTGAAATGCTTAAGCCTTCTCCATACTAAGCAAGCTTAGTTCCTTAAGTTTTTCCTCATAGGTCAAGTGTTCCAGCCCACTGACCATTGTCATGGCCCTCCTTTGCATTCAGAAACATCCCTGTGAATTGAAAAACCTTGAAGGCAGCATCCACATTTCTGGTGGAGATTTTCTAGGTGTTTTGAAAGACCCTACACAGAAAACAGCAACTGCAACATTGCAAACCCATGGCAGAACCAGAAGCTGCTGGTCACATAGCAGCCAAAGAAATAAAGTTGCAAGCTGCCACGATTACCTGCTTTACCCTCCCTGCACCATCTCAGCTATACGTTCCTGTCCTTTGCCTTATGCCTAATTTAGAACTTGTCTGACTGTGCTTCAAACCATCTGCATGAACCATACAAGCAGGAAACCATTTGCTTGCTTTTAGAAGTTCTAAATGCAGCAGTGCTGGTTTAGGTGTTTCATTTTTCTGAAAAGGGGAAAATCTTAGTCTTTATTTACTCCACTTCCTTTCTTACAGCCAGACAGCCTTTGTTTTCAAAAATCTGTGCCATGTGTTGAATCCTCTCACATTTCTTTGAGCCACTTCAAATCACTGAAATGGCAGAAAATACATAAGCTTTTGGGGGTGGAATAGTTCTCTAAAATTTTAGTAAATTAAATTGTCTTGTGGAAGGATTGATGGAACCGTGGGTGTCAGTTCATGTGAAGGGCTGGCATGTACCAGGAATGGCTGCAGATGCAGGGAGGAGAAGGAACAAAGCAGAGTATACGTGGGTTAGTGACAATGAGCTCTTGTATCACCTTATCATCCTTAGACGGTCTATGCTTCTTGCCTAATTAGCTTTTTTCTAGTTAGTGACTTGGAATGGCTCAGATTACCATAGATGTGATGGTCTCTGGAGATGATGTAAGGGAAAGGGTGGAAGACCAATTAGATCAATTTTAACTGCTATGCTAAGCTGCCAGCTTAATCCCGAAGTTATCAAAAACATCAACTGCTCTGACTCCAGTGAAAGCAACATTTCATTCTTTTGCCCTTCTCCTGGAACTCCACAAGAGCAAGAATAAGAGAAGCAGAAGGAATATTGAGCTGGAATCAGGTCATTCCTTTCAGGGACCAAGGTGGGATACATTGAGTAAACAGTTTGGCTCAGGTCCTTTCATGAAACTTCACCTGAGACTGAATGTTATTAAGAGTTTCATTTTGTTCCTCCATCAGCCATCATTGTGTCAAATATCAGCAGAAAATCTACTGATATTCTGTTTGGCCTGTTTAACCCAACTCTCACTACTTAGGGTAAACCACAAGCTGTGTTTCTGGGTCCTTCTATCCCTTGCCTCCACTGTGCCAAAATATTTTTCACTTTAAGAGAGTGCTTGATGCCTGCTTTATGTAATGCACACCATTGCTTTTGACATCTGCATGTTTTTAATGGGTTTACCAGGTACCTTCTGCAGCAAAAACTGTTCTTTTGGCAAGCATAATTGCCAGGAAAACCTATGCCATTTCTTTTTTTGCACGTAGCTGATCACAGCTGCTAACAAGTGCTAGCAGGAATGTTTTGCAGAAATAGCTTCACAGAAACAAACAGACTGCTAACCAAATGGTAGTGTCGTCCTAACAAACTGGCAGATCATGGTGCTGCCTTAACAGATGGCAGGGGTGGGCATCCAAAAGATCAACTAGAACTAGCAAGTGTGTTAACAGTAACATTCCTCTCAGAGAAATCACAATCATGCTAATTCTCTTTGGGCAAGATGAAGTTTAAGATGAAGGCAGACAAGATACAATTGCTGCAGTTAAAGCTGGGATCCTTCTGTGTTTGTATCCAAAGAAATGGGGGCTTTAATTTTTCACTCCCTCCTGCTCATCTGCTAACTTTTCTCCTCTGAGACCTAGGTATCAGAAGTGGCAGAGCTTGATCCTAAGTACCTGCCTAGTACTTAGAGGGACACTGGTGGCATAATAAAGCAAAGTTAGCTTCTACCCATATTGTGTGCATGGGGAAAAATGGAGAATCTCTTGGCACTGGTTTCTCAGGGATCACTGAAGATGACAGAGGAGCCATCATCCTGGGCTAAAACTCAGATCGGGGATGAAGATCTGGCTTACCAGTAGTCCTGATCTCATTCTGAGACAAGTACATATTTATTCAAGGGAGACTTTATACCTGCCTTTATAGTGTGCACACTATAAATTATAGTTAACACAGTACAAAGTATATGTTTATACTGTTTAAAGTATAAAGTTTAGTTAACACAGCATTTTCACACTTAGATTTTGTGCTGTTCCTTGGTAATGGTTGCACTGCTGGTAATTAAGAACTTGTGAACTGCTGGAGAGACTTTTTCATTCATTGAAATCCACTGACATCAGTGAGATTATTAACCAGTAGTGTATATAGTACAATATTATTTAGTTGGACATGAAGAATCTCATTTAGTCTTCAGAGACTCATTTCGTGTCTCTAAGTAAGCATTAGAGGTCATCTCTGTACTTGAAGTACTCAAAAATTCTCTAGAGTAAAGAAAAGAGAAGCACAGGTGGAGTAGGATAGATAATAGGAGAAAGGCATGTGTGTAAATGGTATCTTTTAAGCACCTCTTTACTGAACATTGATGCAAGCAATTTGTTTACTGCTTTTCACCAAGATATTAAAGCAGCAGCTCTAGCTCTTGAACTTGAGTGTGCTCCCTTTGCCTATCTGCACTGCAAAGCCTCTTTTTGTTCCAGAAATATTATCTTTATGAACAATTCTCAAATGACATAGAAAACTCAGCTTGAGCTGGCCAGATCTCATATTTTAAAGACGGGAAGGTATTATTTTCAGAAGCAGAAAGAGTAGCATCTGAAAATTTTTTTTAATAGAACATTTTTCTACTGAGTATAACAAACCACAAGGTCAGAAATGTCTAACATTCATCTCTATACTTACTTGTTATGGAAGTGATATGCCTAAACTAAACTTGTGACCTAAAGAATGACAGGACGGGAAAAGTCACAGCTTAAGAGGGACCTGAAGTTTGATTTTAATGAATACTGTCAGGTCTCTGTATATATTTAGATCATTGATTTAAATTATTTCCATGCAAAAAAGTGCTGAAGAATTTTTCTTTGTAGTGCAGTATTTAAGTATATTATATTATCAATAATATAAGCATATAAAGAATAATGTTTGTACGTTGTTACTACTAAAAAAATCTAATATGTACAAACTACTCCTACTTTCTTACTATTAAAAAGTTTCATAAAAATTGTCCAAAGAAATCTATTACTTCTATGTTCTAGGTATGGCCTATTATATAGTCAAACAACGAGGAACTATAGGGCTGTTCCTAGACAAATTTCAGTCTAGAGCAAATGACTCTATCTGTCATTAGTTCAGCCTTAAATTGCTGTGAAAAATACTGGTGATTGCATTGTCCATCCTCTGAAGGAAGAAGATCCATAGATACAACAGACCCCACAACAGCAAAATACCTCAAATCCTGAACCGTAGCTTAGTCCTGGGCATCCAGGAGGTCCAGGGGGTCCAATGGGCCCAGGAGGTCCTGGCGGTCCAGGTTTCCCAGGTGACCCAACAGCACCAGATTCTCCTTTGGGACCTCTTGATCCAGTGATTCCAGTACCACCCTAAAATAAGGAGTCAGTCTATTGGCATGCTGAACACACATAGGGGAGTGCAAGTTAAGTAGAATCACAGAATGGTTTGGGAAGGGACCTTAAAGATCATTCTGTCCCACGTCCCCTGCCATAAGCAGGAATACCTTCCACTCAAGCCCCATTCAACCTGGCCTTGGACACTTCCGTGTGTGTGTCATCCACAACTTCTCTGGGCAACCTGATTCAGTATCTCACTGCACTCACAGGACAGAATTTTCTCCTAATAGCTAATGTAATCTACTCAGTTTAAAACTGTTACCCCTCATCTGATCACTATGGGCCCTGATAAGAAGCCTGTCCCCATCTTTCCTGTAGCCCCCCTGTCAATAGTGAAAGGCCACAATAAGGTCTCCCTAGAGCCTCTTCTCTAGGTTAAACAAGCCCAGCTCTTTAAGCCTGTTCTCATATGGGAGGTGTTTCACCCTCCGAAACGTGTTCCTTCTGTGGACTTGCTCATGCAGGTCCATGTCTTCCTTCTGCTGAGGACCCCAGAGCTGAACACAGTACTCAGCTGGGGGCTTACAAGAGCTGAATAGAGGGAAGAATCATCTCCCTTGACCTCCTGACCTCCTAGCAGTAATTCGACAAACTGAGAAGTCAAGTTGGACAACTTCATTAGGTTCCACAGTCATAATTTTTTAGATTTCTCAGCCCTTTTCAGCAATGTGCTGTATCAGAGAGATGCTGTTACCCTATAAAGACACTGAGTTCTTTTCTACCTTTGGGCCAGCAGGACCAGGAAGACCTTGATCACCCTGTAAAAGAAAATAAGTCCTAATTACCAACAATAAGAGCACTAGACAGGCAATAAAAAGTAATGTATGATATTTTTGCTTAATGAAAATACCCATTGATTTTTGTGTTGTTTAATTTGACATCATATCGTCCTTTACATGAAATATTAGACCTCTTAGTTAGAAAGAAAACAATCTGTAATTTAGGAGTTATAATAACAAATTAGGAGCTCTTTTGGAGTATGCAGACAGGATGCAATCTTGTATTTCTTTTATTGCTGTGCATTTTAAAGGTCTGGAGCACACAAAATTGAGTATTGTGGGTCACATCCTCATGCTTCTGACCTTAAAAACTCTCATGGGATTTAACAGAAGCAGAAACTGATCCCACACAACTTGTCCACGGCACTGTTCCAAACAAGGGATGCAAAGGTTACTATGATTTTATGGCTCTTCTGCAGAAATGTAGCTTTTCTACCCTTTACTTACTGGGTTTTTTTTTTCACTTCTAGTATATGGAATAGACAGAAAATTGCACTGTGCAAATACTTTCCTACCAAATTGCACTGAATCTTACAGGCAAGCTCCCGTCCTTACTCATTCAACAGAAATATTGCTTGAGTAAGGTCTGAAAAGAATGAGTATGCATCAGGAGTGAAAGGATAAGAATGTTTTCTTACAAAAGAAGAAATAACTGTCAATATTCTGACTATTTAGGACTTGTCTTTATATTTCCCTTACAGTACGTGTATATTCGATGGACACTTGGCAATCTACTTCAAGGTTCTTTCTCCATGCAAAAAGCCAAACATTGCAGAAAGTTAATGGAAGACTAAGAGTAATCTTGTGTTGCCTGGTTAGGACGCTGAAATATCTCATCAAGGGATGAGTGAAGGTTGGAACTGCAGGAATCGTAGGGGTGGGATGTCATAGCTGGAGGTAGTAGTAGTGCAGCAGTTGAGACAAATATGGGCTGCTACAGAACTATATGAAACATGATATGTATACACATGCATCATGGAGAGAGCTTTCTGTAGGAAACATGGCATCAGTGAACACCAGTCTGGACTAGCTGGAGTTCTTTCTTTCCTCTTCCAGACTCACCTGCAGGAGGCCAGTCATGACTGGCTTTTTACTGGCAAATGGCAGCACAGTAGCTCATATTGTATTTTGAATGTTGAATGCTGCAGAAAATGAGACTGTACCCAACAGGGAATTCTGAATTTCTGAATATGCCTTTTAAGATGTGTTCTAATAAGGCGTTAGCAGCTGGATTCAATTAAAGAAATATTGAAGCCAGCCAACACTATGTTGTAGGGACAACTATGTGTGAATTTTACAACCTAGAACTGACAAATTTTCCACTGAGGTAGGAGAAAGACAGCTCTTTAACTTACCTTTTCTCCTTTCTGTCCTGGTGGGCCAACCACTCCATCAAGACCAGGAGGACCTTGAGGACCCTGTAGATGATAGTAGCTCTAAAGCAGGTACCTCTTGAGAAACCTCTTCCAAGCAGACACATCTAAGTATTTTAGACCAACTGAAATCTATATGCACTTCAGCGATCCACACTTTTGGCAATCTTAGTGTCAGGTGAGAGCTAGCTAAGAAAATGCTGGTATTGACAAAGTCAGAATGTGGTCCAAGTTTTCTCTGTGATGTTTTGTTTTAATTTTACCTTGAAAAATTTATATTTAATTCTCCACTCAATTTCCTATGTTATGTCCATGACTGAGCATGCACTTGAGTGAGTAACCAGACTGCAAAAAACTATCTCTGTGGGTTCAACCTGTCAATCAGCACAGATGTTGAAGTCAGACCCTCAATAACTATACCTGCAAGAAAGGGAACAGTTACATACGTATTTGCATGCCGTATGTTTTCAAAATTTGGCTCTGAAAGCCTTTAGTTAGATTTACTGGTGTGCATTATGATCTCTGACAATCTTTTATCCATTTATTTATTTATCCGATTTGGGGAAGGACATAAATGGTTGCAGAAGAAGATAAAAACCATTCTTTTTCAGAATGGTTACAAAGACCTCAATTTCCCTGCTCCCCTTACTTTTCACCCCTATTTTTTTCCCTTTGGATACACTTTGTGTGAGAGAATAATTAATTCTTTTTAATGTTAAAAAATATTTTCAGTATGTTTCAAACATTTTCTTATGTTTTGCCATGGTTACATAGAGAGAGGAGATGTAGTAAAGAAGCTCAACTAAAAAGAGTTATTGCTCAAATCTCAGTGACTATTTCCCCTATGCTAAAGTTGCAATTTTAAGTATTATTGCTCTAAAATTGCTTAAATTCTCTACACTTCTTGAATGGTCTCTCTTATCAATCACATGTAAACCCATAAAATAAAAGGACATTTCAGTTAATGACCAAGCAGATTCTTAACACACAGCCAAAACACCTAAGTGCAGCAAATGCTGAAACTGTGTGTAGCTCAGAAAAATGACAGTCCATGTACAGCTACACTTTCTGTTCTCTGTTTATCACAGCTTTAAGTTAGTGAAGTTCAGAGGGATACAATTTATTCAAAGAAGAAATACTCTGAAATTTTGAAGTCCAAAAATTGCCATGATTTCTGACCTGTGTTCCATGGACACTCCTCCTTGTAGGGGCCTAAAGCTTGGATGAACAAAAATTTGTGATGCTTACACTTCCTTGTAGCATGAGCATATGAGCCCCAGCTCCTTACAGAAAGCCAATAGCTTTCAGGATTGGAGTCTGAAATATTGGATGGAAGTACCTCCTTGTAGCTCTAAATGAGATGTATATACCACTCAGGCTATTCTCAGTGTTTCCATACATACTATGTGAATCCTCAGCTTTTGGTTTTCCTTGCATTTTCATTTAATTTTTTTATTTATTTTTCAAGCACATGCTGATTAGATCCCAATTAAAAGATTTTCCATACTCTTAATTTCTTTCTATTCAAATCCCATCTGAAGAAAAATAAGGAAAGAAGAAAATTGAATTTATGCTAAAACCTCCCTGCAGATTAAGTAAATGATTTAGCATATTTTATTTTCCTGAATGTAATTCTCAGCCTTATTCATTTCAGTAAAAGTATTCTTACTTTTTATTTATCCTGGGTCGGATTCCCAAGTATCTGCCAAATGTATATCCAGCTGTGGAGTAGTCTGCATTGATTAACTAGATTTTTTTAATTGTATTTATTTTGTTAAATATGCATAACATCCAAGCTCTTCAATTAAAAATATTCCTAAGAATTATACAGATTTCAAAACTTAGAACTTAGTGTTGTAGGACGCACTAATGTTCATGCACAAATGGGTACTCACTTCAGGGCCTGGTTCACCAGAAGCTCCATCTTCCCCTGGTGACCCAGGAGGTCCTACACCTGAAACAGGTGCTGGCTTTCCCGGAGGACCAGGCAGTCCTGGAGGGCCTGGTGGCCCAGGAAGACCCTGGATAAATCAGCAACATTGTTAGAAATGGTCCTATGCGGGTTCATTTGTACATACATGGAACAAGAAAACATAGCTCATACTGATGTTTAGCTTAATAAAACTCTCAGCTTGGGTTGTCATCCTCCTGCTTTATTAAGAATTGATTTTATACACTGTTTACATAAGGTAACACCAACATTCTTGCTTTCTGAATTGTGCCATCCCACGTCACGCAGCAGCAAGCAGGAAATTAAAAAACAGTAAGTTCTGTATCAGCTCTCTGTAACCCAGTAAAGACCTTAGAAATATTCCAATTATTGATCTAAAGTTATGAAAAATAATCAGCATGAAATCAAGAGATCACTGATCAGTACTGTACAAATGGCCTCTGCTCCAAAGATCTATCCTGCATGGACACGAGTAGATCTATTCAAATTTAATAAAATGAATGAAATATGTTACTTTAGGTGTAATAATATGTTTGCAAATATCCTCTCTCATGTGCAAGTCAACCCTTGTTATTGAGCTTTATCAGGCTAACACAGTTTGAAATTTTGGGTCATTAGGGTCATCCACAGGAGTCTTCTAGGAAGATGTGCATCTTGGATTTTTCAGTATATTCAACTGAGCCTTCTGCAGGGAGCCATTCCAAGCACTCACCTGTCTCATTAACTATGTAGGGCACATAAGGATACTAGTCTCCTAAATTAGGCAAGGTAACTAATTTCCTGTACATGGCAATTGCCTCCTGAAGAGCCTTGGGAACAGGGTATTCAGCACTTTGGAGGAAAGAAGAAACAGAAAAAAAGTCTTCCGTCAGGAATCAGTGTGAGAGAATGAAAAATATCACTAAATGTGTGGCAAAAGAGAGTATATTGTCTGGAGTCACAGGAGACTGGCATCCAGGGAGTTCATTCCGCAGAAAGCTGCAAAAAGCTATGAATGAAACAGCTTCAAATGGAAGGGGGGGAATATTTCATCCCAAAGACTGCATAAAAATGGATCTACAAAAGCCTTCTCATTCATATCTGTTCATCTTTAGCCATTTCTCATTTTCCTAAAATTTGTCCTTAAACTGTAATATTTTGTCTAATTGATTATACATCTGACAGGTTCTGTGGATGGAAAATCATATTATCTGCAACTGCAATGCATACTTATAGATGACTACTTGGATTTTGCACAGGAATATGGTAAAATTCTCTAGAGGCAACGTGTTAAGCAGTGGCTCAAGAACAGAGCAAAGCATAAAAAAAAATTCCAGATCTGGCGGCAATTTCTAGTTATTTGATGTTATTTTTCCCTCCAAGAGACACCATGTTCTGTGTGGGATGTATAAGAAAGTTAGCAATATAGTCTCTTCTCCCCATTCCAAAAGTTTCCCTTGCCGCTCAAGAGCTCGGAAGAAGGGCAAGAAAAGCAAGCCAGATATCCCATTTTTAATTCAGAGCCGTGCTCATCAGAGTACAGTTTCTCAAAACATATCCAGCATCTGTGAAGGGAAAGCACAAGACCAATGCATCAATTCAATCCCTAAAACAAAGCTTGCTTGAGACCATTGACACAAAATGCTAAGAGTGACAGAAAAAGCTGAAAGCTGAAATGTTAAACTGCTACTCATCATCCCACCTGTTCTGCTGTGCTCCTGGAGCTTCCTGATCCCAAGCACAGCTGAAAGGTTGTGAATCAGCCACATTTTACAGCACAGCCTACTGAAATTACCCAAAATTGATGCTGACTTTCCTGAATATTTTCAGTAAAATTAAGTAGTTTAGTATATCCACAAGTCATATAACCTCCTTCTGAAGCTGAGAGAGAGAGAGAGAGAGAGAGAGAGAGATATAGATAGATACCTCCACGGGAAGGATGATAAGAACATCCAAGGCAGCATTGCTCTGACCGTCTCTGTTTAACTAATGAACAAGTGTGTATTAAATTAAACTAATGAACAGTAGCATTAAATTTCCAGAGAGCAGAATTTGAACTCTTCAGAAGGCTGGTTGGTAAAGTCTCCTGGGAGACAATACTTAAGGGCAAGGGAGCCCATGAGGGCTGGGAGCTCTTCAAAAAGGAGATCCTAGCAGCTCAGGAGAAAGCCATCCCCGTGTTCCGGAAAAAAAACTGGTAGGGGTAAAAACCAGCTTGGTTGAACAGAGAGATCTTGAGTGACATCAAGAAGAAGAGGAATGTTTATGGGCTCTGGAAGAGGGGACAGGCCTCTTGGGTGGACTACAGGAGGGAAGTGAGATTG
>WAAB01025984.1:14706-48869 GCA_013389865.1 Piaya cayana
GCTGGCCTCTTCTCCCAAGTGACAGGGGACAGGACAAGAGGAAATGACCTCAAGCTGCACCAGGGGAGGTTTAGGCTGGACATTATGAAAAAAAATTTCATGGAAAGGGTCATTGGGCACTGGAATAGGCTGCCCAGGGAGGTGGTTGATTCACCTTCCCTGGAGGTGTTTAAGGCACGGGTTGACAAGGTCCTGAGGGGCATGGCTTAGTGTTTGGTAGGAATGGTTGGACTCAATGATCTGGTGGGTCTCTTCCAACCTGGTGATTCTATGATTCTATGAATTGCCCAAGACTCAAGTTTATGTGGCATGAATACTCTTCCCCAATGACATAAGTCTGGTTTCCCATGTTACGTAGTCCAGAGAATCTCACTCAGGAGCACATTCATCAAAATCTTCTTAACATTCACACAATTATCTCCCTCTCCTAGATAGCCTTGATATTACAGTGTCACAATTCTTCACAAAGGCAAGGATACAGGGAAACTCAAATGACCATCAAATTGGATCAACACTGGAAGTTGCAGCGTAAAGCATTTCATACAGATATACTTATTTTTCAGAACAGTGTACCACAAATTTAAAAAAGCAAAGAACAGTATCATTCCAATCTCTCTTTCCTCTTTACTGTCTTTTCAGAATTGATTCTGAACATTCTCTCATTTTAAAAAGTTCTCTTGCCATTATTTCTTTGTTGTCCTCTTAGGCTGGACATTAGGAAAAAAATTTCACAGGAAGGGTCATTGGGCACTGGAACAAGCTGCCCAGGGAGGTGGTTGAGTCACCTTCCCTGGAGGTGTTTAAGGCACGGGTGGATGAGGTGCTGAGGGACATGGTTTAGTGTTTGATAGGAATGATTGGATTCGATGGTCCGGTGGGTCTCTTCCAACCTGGCGATTCTATGATTCTTCTGCAGTCACACGCACTTAGACCTTTTCAGATGTTGAAATGAAACCCTACGAAGCATTTCTGGATGCTATGAATTAAATGTGTACAAAATTTGCTTTGGACCTTCCACTATCTGGATGAGTAAAGCAAAGTTCTTTATTATGCTAACGAGAAATAAACATCAATATATACTTACTCTTAAAATCTCAGTCTCTCCACCAATATCTCCAGAACCTGATTCTTCAGGGTCCAGTCTACTCTGAAATTAGGAGAATTCGATTTTAAAATATTACTCCTAAAGCTGACAAATTAAAATATCACTTGCCTGTTACTGCGAATGCAATTATAGTCAATATTCATGCAGCAGAACTATTGTTGAAATTAATTATAACAGAAAACATTTCAGTCATATCTCTGGTGTTTCATACTATATCATTTTATATCAAATAGCTATTAGACTATTTCAGTGAACTGAAGCTGAAGCAATATCTCAGATAAATTTTGTCTTTGGAAAGATGCTTGTCAACATTAGGAATATCCTAAAATGCATACTTACCAACTGGCCTCTCTTTCTTAGAATGTGCCTCTAAGGTCAAAAGCTGATTCTGATGTTTTATAAATGGAAATTAATACACAAAAGCATTTTCTAAAATATTTTGTTAGAAAAACAGTTTTGTTTTATTATTTCAATCTTATTGTATTAATATAAAAGACAATTTCATAGATTCGAGCTTAGTAGCAAACTACAGCCAGTTTGCATGTTATCATGGAAATTTTTAAGCCTCTAAAGAAAAGAAAAAAGTACTTTTCATGGAAAATTTTTCATGATGCCATGGTATATATTGTAAGGTATATATTGTCCGGTTATCCTTTTTAAAAAAAAATTATAGAACTTGCTACGGAAGTTTTATAGAACTCTTCTTTTTAAAAATTAAAAGGAATAAACCTAGATGTGCAACAAACTTGGCAGTTGAAATATGACTTTTCTACATGTGTAAGCCCCATCACATTTAAAATTAAACAATGTCCACTCATATAGAAGTAAACTAGCTACAGATAGCACATTCTTGATGAGTTTCATAGATATGTATGCTTTGCAAACTACAGCATGAAGTACCCAGAGAACAAGTACCTGAATCAGTTATTATAGAACCAAAGCTAACGTTTCAAAAGCCTAGGAGTCCAGGGTGTGTTCCCCAGCTTTGCTGAGACTTCTTTCACTTCAGTCAAGAATAAAAACCCTTGAAACTCAATATCACAGACAATAAAATGTAAAGGTGGTGCAGGACCTGGTGTTCACTGCTGCATACAGAGAAGAGGCCTTTGGGTGAGAAAAGATGTTGGACTGAAGCACCTTCTCCCAGTAATCTGGATCTGCCTTGCTGGTCATCAGTGGAGTTTAAGTAGTGCAACCCTTCATATCACTGCTACCTATTTTTATGCTACAGAAATGCTATTCTTATAGAAGCTTGATCATAGGCTAGAAAGAACTCCCACCAGCTTTGGAGTCAGTGCTTTTATAAAGTAATGCTACCTATTAATTCAGTTAGGACACTAGCAAAAATTCAGAAGATAAATAAATTCTGTTTGCCCTAATGGCATTTTGGGAATCTAGACACCTCTGTTTATGAAATCTACTTGTCAAGTTTTAGAACTACACTGATTTGAAAGATGTGTCTGTAAGACTGAAAGATTTTTTTTTTCTCCTGTTATTATTTTTTTCTGTAGAGTAACTGATACCAAGTTTATAGAGAAGTGGCAAACACATGGCCAGTATAAATCTAGGGCATGCTGATATTATTGCTGAGTGAAGTCCCATGCCCATCAGTCTAGTTGTAAAGTTGCATAAGTATATGGAAGATTGGAATCCAGCTGCACATGGACAAAATTACAAAATGTCCATGATATAATGGACATATTATATATGGATATTTTATTATAGATGTACTTTGTAATAGATATATTTTATTTTATAAAAAATAGGATTTTTATAAGAGTTTATTTAAAAGGAAAAAGCAGTTGCTTTTGAGGTATTTGAATTACATTTAGAGAATTTTCTATGAGACATTTCTCCATTATTTTAGTTTAATAGAATTTTCTTTAAAAATATTCTGCTTGAAATTAGTCAGAATTCTGTTAATATAGAAAATTTAAACCTTTTATCTGAATGACACATAACCTGAGTTTAGGCTAAATATTTGCAAAATATTTCTATGAAAAAACATTTCTATGAAGATTACAATGTATGCAGGCAGTAGTCATGCAGGAGCTGAATAATGTATCCCATGAATGGCTACTGAATTTGTTTTTAATATCTTAAATCGGATCGGTTCTGTTTTGAGGTTCATTCACCTGCGGGGGGCAGGAAAGGACAGGAAGGTCACAGCAGTGGTGGGTGGTATAAAAAGGAGGAGCAAGCATAGGAATGGTGGCAGCTTCTGAGTGAGAAGGTCTTAGACAAAAGATGCACAAAGTGGCAGCAACAGATAACAAGGAAGGAAGCAAAGGTAGTAAAGCATCAACAGAGGACAGATATACAGCAGCAGCAGAGATACTTACGGAATAGGACAGCTAGGGGGTTGTTCTTGTGTGCATTGCTGGGCATTGTTTCACCACCGAGGTTGTATCAGCGACTTGTGGTGAAGTGACATATGGATGAGAGTCATCTGAAGAGGGAGGAGGGAATAATACAGGAAGACGACAGCAAACGTGATAGAAAAGGGAGTAAAATAGAGGAATGCACAGAAAGCAAAGCAGGAAGGGTGAACTAGAAGGTGCAGATGAATCACTGCACAAGACTTGAGGGGTGAGAGATACATCTGGAAAACTAATAGCAGCAGAGGTTAGGAGCAGGTAGTATGGCAGTATGTGTCTATGAGGCTCAATGAAGCACTTTGTTTTGCCCTGGAAGAGATCTGTGTCTAAGTATATCCTCCTCCTGAAATTCCTCTCTGAAAAAAAGCCAGCCTCACTGGACTCCATGTACAGCAGCTTATGACATGCCATGCCTCTTACTTTGCAGCTGGGGAATCATAAATTTATCCCAGAAAACTGGATCCTCTTCTCTTAGCAATCTGAGGAAGTCAGCTGCAGTACTAGAGCTGCATTCCAAAAAGAACATATAGAGGATAGCGCTTTGCTGCTTAAGATTCAACGTAACTGAGTCTCTGGCAAAACATGTTAGATATTTTTCCCCTTCAGTTAACCAAAATATGTAAGAAGAGTGGTTACGGGTAATCTCTTTTTACTAGTAATGCCCTGAAATGAAACATCTTTGTTAGAAATGTAAATAAAACATTGTAACAAAGAAGCAACAAAAGAGAAAAACAACTATAGCTTTATGTGTCAGGCTGTGACAAAATAGAAATACAGAAATGTAACAAATACTGTGTCACAGTCTGATTTTTTTTTTTTGCACCTCTGAGTGCATAGATCTTGTGCTGATGATTTAGAAGGATATGAAGTGTGAAACATCCTGGATATACAGAAGCCACTGAAGGAGGCATGTGAGTTCTGAAGTTCAGTAGCTTGAGCATGTTCGGAAAGGGTGAAAGGGTCGTGCAGGACTGCAAGGGCTGTCTAAAGATTTTGTGCAATTACCACTCTAAGAATGTTGGTATGTTGGCACATCATTTGTTTGCCTTGTGCTTTTTAATGATCATCCCTCATCAGGCCCTTGTATAGCCATTGACACACATGCAAAGCAGATAAGATGCTTCCCAGCTGATCTGGTGGGGCTAAAACCCCATCTTGTAGAAGTATAACTGATGACAGTGTGTGAGGCTGTGGAGTTTCAGCCCTTCATGCATTTGTGATTAATTACTATTACACTTTATAAAATACTCACAGGCCGACCATGCTTCCCTGGAGACTGAAGAGGTCTGTGATTTTTTTTCTGCACATCATCTACTCCTGGCCTTCCTGGAGATTCTGTAGGCCCATCCTCTTCTTTCTGACCTTTCTGGACCTAAGTAATTAAAATGTGAAATATGAAAGATGTGTTGCATTTCTTTTCCTCCTTTTCTCTCTTTTCCTCTCTCTCTTCCCTTCCTCCTATAACCCCTCTTTTGTTCAATGCAGTCAGAAACCTGTAAGGCATCATATTAATAATACACTTAATCCAGCAAAGTCAATCCATAACAGAGATCATTCATGCAAGTACAATCAATTGTTCACTGAGCTGGAAAAAATTGGCTTGTTACCTAGATGTAAATGATCACAGTTTAATTTCATATCAGCACAAATCTGCACAGTCTAAATCAATAATGTATGTTTGAAAAAGACCAGTTTCACAAACTCAGTCTGTTTGGGAGAAAATTATGAAAGTTTTTTAACTCTTTCTCTTTTTAGAGATGTTTAGAAATGTTTTAACCAATGCTGCCGAGATCCACAGCTGTAATAAAAAGAGGGATACATATCCAGCTTGTTAAAAAAAAAAAGTGATAGAAGATTAAATGAAGAAACTGATAGCAAACAGTAAAATATGACAACAAATCAAAGCAAAAAAAATTGCTAAGCATCAGAATTTTGTCAAGGGAAACTAAGAATAAAGAACAATTGCAATACACCAGGAGTGAAATAAATATTTTCAGTAGTGAAGCTCAGACAATAATTAATATTTAAATGAAAATCAAGATGGAACATTTAAGTCTTTTTTTAATCATATTTTGATATAAGCACTAGGATTTATTTGCATTTTATAGCAGCAATGAAATTTTTTGTGCTTCTTTAGTAGCTAATGAAACTAAGATGGAGATAACAGTTGGAGCATTTTCAAGTTAGCAGGATAAAAGCTTTCAGCAAAGGATCTAGTACCTGATTTTTTAAAAGGTCTTCCTAGATTTTATCAGTAAGAAAGTTCCCAAAGATCAGAGATTTTTTTTCATTGGATCTCATTAGAGGTTTTTCCCCCCCATTTGGAAAAGTGTTATAAGAGAACTTAGTCAACTAAGCTGTGGGTAAGATCATAATTTGAGTGAGATAATAGGATTATTGATAAAGGTTGCTAGAGTAGTGAAGGAGCTAGTGGATGTTACCTCTTGATCACCTATCAAAGGTCTTGGGAGTCCTGTGAGGAGTGGCCAAGGACTTTGGGTTTGTCCAGGAAGAAGGAGGCTGAGGGGCAATGTCATTGCTCTGTAGACCTCATTGCTCTCTACAGCTTCCTGAGGAGGGAAAGTGGAGGGGGTTGTGCTGATCTCTTCTCCCTGGTATCCAGTAATAGACCATGTAGGGATGGCTCAAAGCCAGGGGAAGTGTAGACTGTACATTAGGGTACATTGCTTTACTGAGAGGGTGCTCAAACTCTGGAACAAGCTTCGCAGAGAGGTAGTCGATGTACCAAGCCTGTCAGTGTTTAAAAGGCATTTGGACAATGCCCCTAGTAACATGTTTTAACTTGGTAAGCCTTGAATTGATCAGGCAGTTGACTTAGAGGTAGGACACTTTTAGTTGAAACCTATTCTATTCTATTCCATTCCATTCCATTCCCAAAGTGTGAACACATAGGATGTTAAACCAGCATGGGTTCATTTGACAAACATAATTTTTTTTTAATTATGTTTGATTAATAAAAGTAACACTGTTGATCTGGCTTTAGCAAATTCTCTTGAGGGACATTTGTCTGAGTTTTATACAACGTTGAAAAAAAATAATGCTGTGTCATCTACATTACTCAGATCACAAATTTCATAGCTGGTATAATGGAGATCTTGTACAATGGTAAACCTCTGTAGAAGATACAGCCACTTCTAGTACATATGCACAAAGATCAGTTTTCAATGCAGCAACAATTCATTATTGTTTTTATTCCCTAAGAGAGTATTCATTAGTGTATTTTATAACTGCCTTGGATATCTATGTAATGAAAAGTAAATGGAAATTGGAATAAGTTCAAGAAAAAAATGGGAAAGATGAATAAGGAGCAAAGCTAGTTATCACAATAAATTTAAGCTTTTTGTGCCATGCTACCTAAATCAAGACTGGTTTTTTATTTAAGAAAAATAGCCCAAAAGAGAAATATTTCATCCTGATATATGTCAACAATTAGGGCAAGTATTTGAGTAGCTGGAGTTCTCCAACTCACAGGATTCCAAATGAGAGACATGTAATTTTAATTTTAATCTCAATGCTTTGCCTGTAATTTATAGTTATTCCTGGTCCTGACAGAGTTGAATTGCCAAGCAAATCACAGTCCATCTTTGTCAGAGTTTCCTCTGTTCACTTGCGTAAAACTCACTAGACAGTGGCACACACATTTTCTAGAATCCCTTTTTTCATCGTGGGGTGATCCTGAAAGGAATTCCTACTTGGTTGCTTTCAACATATAGCCTGACCAGGATTTTAAGAATCTATAAAGAAGCTAGGCATGGCTGTAAACAGCATTTATTCATGTGACTGCTCTGAATAGACATGAGAATACAAGGACTCTGAACAACTTTTCTGACTTGCCTCAATTTTGATCCTTCTTTTAAAAGGCAATCTAGGAGTGGAAAGGTTGTTCAGTCTTACTATTCTATTAGTTAAACCAACTTTTTATTGTGAATGCCAGGAAAGCTGCTGGTTACTTTTTAAATAGACTTTTCATATTTGGCTGTTAATGTTAATTGGCTGTAATGTTAATTGCCTTTAGGAGGCAATGTAGACTAATTTCTTAAAGTAAAAACAAGGAGCTGCACTTTTCCAGTTCAATCTATGCAGTCATTCCCTTCTCAAGACAAGGAATACAGGATCAACCTCTTTGACGGTAATTCAAGTAAGATCTGGTTTATAAAGAGATAATATGCATAACATTTAAAGTTTCAGATTAGTCTGTGGGCAACTAAAGAAAGCCAGAGATACATATATTAGATATGGATTCCTTTGGAGTTTGAATTTTAGTGTTAGTCTTCTGTTTGTATCACCTGATAATGAAGCACTGTGATAACGAAGTGCTTCTTTGCACTTGGTACTTTACATAGAAGCACTTGGCGAGCACTCAAAGGATGCAATTTAAAATCTCTACATAACACATTTCTGAGAAGAAAGCAGTACTTTCTCCTGCAAGGCAGTTACTCTATGACCAAGTGCATGCTTTTAGGGAATAAAAATTGTGGGCTTTTATGGTGAGGATTTATGATGGTTATTTGTTTGTTTCTCACTTTCTTAAATAAAAAGAACAAAACACAAAATTATAAGAGCAAATTAATTTTGTTAGTCAAAAATCTCAAGTCAAAAATCTCAATGGTTACAGATCCAAATTTCTGCATAGTGTCAGTGCTTTTTAGTCTGATGTCTGAGAGGACATTCAAGAACTTAAAATACTTGCTTTTTGGAATGCTGCAAAGATGAAATAGATAAAGGCACCTAGAAGGCACCCAAAGTTCATATGTTTTCATGTTCTTGGGAGAAAAAAAAACAACCTGTAATAAATCCATTCTACAGACCTCTTCTCTGCTTTTTCCTGGGAAAACACTAGCATCAGAGCCATCTTCATCTCTTAAGATTTTCTGTGTGGCAGGGGTAGACTCAGTGTTGTTTTGCCCAGTTTCCATGACAGCTGAACCTAAATTAAATCATCACTTCTATTAATAAGAGACAGAACAAAATAAAACCCACCCAGAGGTATTTATCAGAGCATAAAACAGATCCTTCAAATTGTATGAAAAAAAAAGTATTTAGATTCTGCCAAAATACATCCTAAATATTAATATTAGTCATTTTATAATACTGAAATACTGAAAAAGAGAAGAGAGAATAGAATTATAAAACAAATATTTATTTCAAGGATAAAGACTGTATTGCGTCCTCTTCTTTGCCTTAACCTCTAGTCTGATAGATGCCTATTTTTCATTTATAGAACAAAAAATAAAAGCTATATACAACAAGTACTATCAGAAGTACGTCTGAAATTTAAACAGGAACATTGCTTTTTGCCTTACTAAGATAACTAGCTTTTTTTTTTTTTCTAGGAATGTATTGAAATTGCTTTACTGGTGGAGCCCTTGATTACTCAGTGCCTTATGCTCTGCTTTTATTACATTGCTGCCTACACTTGCATCCAAAACACCTCACAGATTCACATCCTTTGGAAGGAACACAAGTAGGACACAGTTACTTATTCAGTGGTGGTATTCAGTTTTACATGAAAGGCTGTGCCTCACTATAACAGAAGGTCATAAAATTAAATACTCGTCTTAAATTCCTTTCTAAAGTTGCCACATGGCTTTAGAGCCAGTAGCACTATTTGCGGAAGTATGTCTCAAGAAGTTCCACACTTCTAACTGGCCCAAGCAGATTGAAGAGAATTTTCCTCCTTTCAATCCCTTTGCCTGACACTTGCACTTCTCCGGAGAACTGCAGAGTAATCACAGCAGCAGCTCCTCAAGGTCAGCTTTTATGTTTTATCCAATTTTGATTTTTTTATTTTTTCATTTTAAAATACAAGCCATAATTCTGTGACTGGAACTTCTACACCATAGAAGGGTAAATCTATTCTCTTTATGTTTAACAATGACTGAGATAAGCACCTATACAGTCTGAAAAGTGAGAGACATGTGAACTGTGGCTGTGCTTGCTACTACTTACTTTTGTTGGAATCAACAAATTGCAGTCTAATGGATTGTAGTTTAAAAGACCAAATGTTTGACGTGCCAGTTCTTTTCTAACACACAGAATGTCCAAAACCATAGGATTTTCCATTCCTGGCAGCACCCAAATTGTGATAGAAGCCTTTCATACACAGGGAAATGACAGACTTGGATCTCAGAAATGTAAATACCCCTCCCCCTTCCATCCCCCCTCCCCCCGCTAGGGGAAAAAAAAAAGAGATAGTGCCTTGTTGTATAAATTTACCTTCTTCAGAGGTTTCTTCTGATCTGTGATTTCCAGAGAAATTGTTTTCTTCCAAGTAAGACAACATAGTTGGGGGGGCTTCCACTGGCTCAGCCAACATATCTTTGGGCTAAAAAACCCAGTATCCAAATAATTATTCAGAGAAAAGGCTTATCACATATTTTAAAGCATGAATCAGTATTTCAGCTTCCTCAAAGTATTATTAATCAGAACCAGTACATTTAAGAAGCAAACCAGAAATCCAGATCTTTCCCACATATTATCTTGGCAGTATGTGCCCCTACTCCCATGCTTCCCTTAGAAATATTAACTGTCACTGCTGTCATAACACCTGAAATTTATTCACGGTCAATATATACACCCTCTTTCATCTACAAGATTTTAATTTATTTCAACTTCTATGTATTTTTTCCTCTCTACATGGCATATCTAATTTCTGCTTATCTGTAGATGTCATACTGATTGTCAGGGTCTTTGAGAAAAACTGGCCCAATACCTTTGAACTCCAGTCTTCCAGATCAAGTGATGTACACTTGACAAACCCACAGAGAAGGAAAAAAATACAAGGAATGTAAAGTTACTGCTGCAAGTCTCTCTAGAGCTGGCTGGTACCCACCATTCCCAGTGCTGGTTCTGGGTAGGCAAGAGGTGGCCATGTAGGTAACCAGATATCAGCTGCATGCAGGAACCTACTCCCTGCTGGAATTATAGATGAGGAAAAGTACCATCTCAGTATAGTAAGAGACTATTTCATGCAAAACTGGATTTGCAATTTAAATAAGATTTAAAGTGCTTATGTTGCCATGGTATTCTGGAGCAGGGTTAATGGGCCAAGCATCCTGGTCTTGAACCAGGTTAATGTGCAAAATAGCATAATATGGCTTGCTGAAATAGTTCCTGAGTTGTCAGCGAAAGGAAGATAGGTAACTTCCTTGGGATGTTTATAATTCATATCCTTTTGAGTTTGTATCTATAATTAAGGAAAAACTTTAAGATATCTCTTTTTATTAAGAAATACAAAACTAAAATAGGCTCAGGAGCTCCATCTGAAGGGAAAAGGAAATGTTTTACGCAGTGGGCTTGATCTGATCACATTACAGCAGACAGAAGTATTTTCATTTTATTTCAGTTTTATTTACTGCATTTGAGAAAGAAACAAATTCATACTTCCTCTGCTCTTATTCCTCTTATAACTATATACCTTACTCTTGACATTCTGTGTAGGAATATTTCAATTAATCTTTAGAGACCAGTAAACCTTTCTATGCAGTCTGTTTATCTGAACCACACTAAAAATTTTGTTTTAAAAATTAATTAAAAATTATTTAGAAATTAATGAATTAATTAAAGTGTGTCTTGGCTACTTTGAGAAAAGAGGAACAACTTTTCCTTTGAATGTAATGTCTAGTGAGTTCCTTCTTATACAGAATAACCAGTATATCAGATGAACGGTAGAAAATAATTTGCACAATTCTGAACATGCTCAATTGTAAAGTCTATAATGCATTCCTGGTGTTTATTTCTCACTGGGAAGACAAATACAGCAACAGTTGGACAGATATTTAGATGCGTCATTTTGAGAAATAAAGAAAAAGACCCATGAAATGGATCGCTCTCCATGTATTGATTAATACCTCAAATTTAACATTCTGCACTAGAAAACAATAGCAAAAAAATAGAGATATTTACTTGAAGATAGTAGGAAAAAAACCCCCAAACACAAGCCGCACACTACACCCATAAGATTATAAACTTGATAGATGGTGATTAGCTGCCTGAAGAATTAGGACAGTTTTAAAAGTACATTTGTCATTTAGTGAAGTGCTTGGAAAAAAACTTGAACAGAATTTCTTGAAATACTCCTAGTCAGTTTAGATGTGAAGACATATCTGTGGAATAAAGTAGTATCTAATAACCATGCACAAAATTTGTGATCAACATCAGCCAATGGAGTTGGAAAACTGTGTCTAGTAAAAAAATGGTAGGGTGTATATCCTCTACTTGTCCACGGGTACTCCCTATGTACACAGGCAATGGGGAAATGTACTAGGAGATTACAGGTTGGCATTTTGCTGTCTTCTCCTGCCCCAGAGAAAACAGAACAGCATGCCACTGAATGCAGACTGCCCACAGCACTCTTCCTTACACAGCTATATTAGTATACTTGTCTAAATATATAGAGCAGCATTTGTATAAGTACAGCTCTCAGAATCAGTGAAGCCCTGAGAAGCATCTAGTACATTTGTTTTCTCATCTGCAGGTCCCAATGAATGGGGCACTACAGAGGACAACTGGTTACATTTTAACTCCTTCAGGGGACTGAACTCAGAAGTCACGAAGATTTATTCCTGTCTCTGCATAAAACTAGATCCAGCATATTCTCTTGCTGTCCTGCCCATCTCAAAACTTTCCTTCAGAAGAGAATGCTTCTTGGGAAACACACAAATATTGTTTTCTCCAGATTTTTTGTCCTCTGGTGATAAGGAAAAGACTTTCCCTATCTTGAATGCTGTGTCCAGGTCTGGCCTCACCAGTACATGGACATACTGGACCAAGCCGTTAAAAGACTATGTAGATAATTAAGGAACTGGAATTTTGAACTATGACAGGAAGACAAGAGAGCAAGGACTGACTTGAGAAGACTCAGAGCAATCTTAATATATACAAAACAGGAGGCAGTAAAGACAGAGTCATACCTTTCTCAGTGGTAGCCAGTAAAGGGAAAACAGACAATGGACACACATCAAAATACAAGGAATTCTAGTTCTACATCAGAAAAAAAAATTGGAACAGAAAGGCACTGGAATCTCCATTCTTGAGGAAATCCAAAATCCACTGGCACAGAGCAACCTGCTGTACTTGACTCTGCTTTGAGAAGGGAGGTGAACAGGACAGTCTTTAGAGGTCCCTGTCAAACTCAGATAGTCTGTGATTCTGTGAAAAGCACAAGGCAGGCCAGAACAAGTTTAAGGAATCATATTTAAAAGACATAAAAACTAATAATAAATCTCTTCAAACATGCCAGGAGAATGAAGCCAGGTCAATACACAATTAAGTTGTAAAAAAGTGCTCAGAGAATTTTAAATCATAGCAGGAAAAAAAGGTACTTTTCATTCATGTTGACCATATAAGAGTTAAAATTCCCCCAAAAGAATATTTTTGGGAAACTCAGCAGAGGTTTATGTAAGAAAAGAGTAGGAAACACACTGACTAAGTGAATGGCAACAAAACACCACAACCAAAGAGTATTCACCCACAAATTCGGAAGGATTCAACAATAAGAGAACTGAAGTATGTGCTAGATCAGGGAAATGTGAACGTGTTTTCTGTAAT
The DNA here is from genome assembly GCA_013389865.1 of Piaya cayana. Classification (NCBI taxonomy): domain Eukaryota; kingdom Metazoa; phylum Chordata; class Aves; order Cuculiformes; family Coccyzidae; genus Piaya; species Piaya cayana. The sequence continues at coordinate 27,760 of WAAB01025984.1, forward strand.
TTTACACAATCTTACTGGTTTGCTGTAAAGGAAACAGTGACAACTTAGATAAAAGAAGAATGCTTGATATAAGTTGCATGGAAAGCTTAATTGTGAAGAATGGACTGGAATATATCAGCCTGGCACAAAAAGCAAGGAGGAACTCCATGTGATAAGAATATCTAAAATCTGGAGCAGTTATTCTTGTGGATGGGTGCATGTTGTTTTCATAGGTGCCTTTGAAAGTTGCCTCATATGAAAAACTAGTGACAAAATCCAGACCTTTATCTAAAAACGTAATATTAAAACAGAAATGTAAAGCAAATAACTGAAATTTACCCTTATGGGAAGATGAGAAGGTGCAAGGACTTCTTGTGTTTCAGAAATACCTTCATGTTCTTGAATGCTGCCATTGCCACTGATGTCTCCTGAAGCCTGTGCAAAACCCAATCATGATAGCAAGTTCATAAAAGCCAGGGAGGAAAAAAAAGTATGATCTCCAAGGAAATGGGTACCTCAATGCAGAAAAGCCTTTTTTTTTTTCTCCATTTCTCCAGTTGATGAAGGCTGTCAATATGATGCAAACATATTTTGGTACATATAACATTTAAAGAAAATGATCCTTCAGAAAAGTCAAAGTCGTAGTTCATTTTCTCAAAAGTGTTTTAAATAAAGGAAAACAATGTTTTTTTGAGAAATCACAGTTTTAGGGGCTGTGTAGTCAAAACCAGAGATTCCCCATAAGAGAAAATTTTAAGTATATTATTATATTCCCAAGAAGAAATACCGTGTTTAGTCTTCTGAAGAATGCCTAATTGTAAATTACTTTGAAATCCCTGAGGCTGAAGAAGTTTTTATAAGAATACTTACATAAGAGTCATCATCTTCACAATGATCTTCAGTAGCCCTTGGGTCAGATTTGATTGTCAGATGTTGAATTGAGCCCTACATGAAAAAATGAGAACAGTTCAAGGAAATAATACATAGCATGTGTGAAGGAGGGTGGGGGGTGGGGGTGGGAGGGTTAGGAATCAAACAGTTCAACAAAAACTCCAGACTTTGTTCTGATTTGCTTGTAAAATTATCTGAAGCATAAAATTTTATGGTAGCAAACCCAGCTTAAAAATGTAAGTATGTTCTTATGTATTATGTCTATATTCTTGCAAAATGTAGAAAAAAGTAAAGCTGCCAGAATTATTATCACGTCCCAGTGACAATACAATTCCCACATCGTATTGTTAGTGCCCCAACTGAAGGATCTAGTCCTAGATTATATCCTGGAGCACTGTCTGCTTTTTCTAGTTAAGAAGAGCATTGCAGCTCCAAAAATGGCATGTGAAAACCACTAAAAATGGAGACTAACGATGGAAAGGAAATACCAGTAAGTGATAAAGTGGGTCAGTGAGAAACCAGCTTAGAACTTTTTGAAGTGGAAATAAAGGAGATGGAATTTCTGATAACAAACATTTTCTGAAGTCAAGGTAGACTGCATCCACTGCTGTCCCCTCATCTACCCAGCCATATACGCCATCATAGAAGGCTATCAGATCAGTCAAGCATGATTCATGAATCATGTTTACCAGTCCAAATAACCTTTTCCTCCAGATGCTTGGAGATGACATCCAGGATGAGGTGTTTGATCACCTTTCCAGGAATGGAGGTGAAGCCAACTGGCCTGTAGTTTCCCAGGTCCTCCTTCTTGCCCTTTTTGAATACTGGAGTGACATTGGCTCTCCCCTAGTCCTCAGGCACCTTTCCTGTTCTCCATTATTTATGAAAGATAATGTAAAGCAACTTAGCAATAATATCTGCCAGCTCTCTCACCAGTCATAGGTGCATCCCGTTGGAGCCCATGGACTTGAGGATATCCAGTATGCCTAAATGATCTCTCATAGGGTCTTCCTCAACTAAAGGACAGTTATCTTTTCTCCAGACTTTCTCTCTTTCCTCTAGGATCTGGGATTCCTGAATGCCAGCCTTAGTAGTAAAGACTAAAGCAAAGAAGGGATTCAGTAACTCTACCTTCTCTGTATCCTCCATCACCAGGGCACACACTTCATTTAGCAGTGGGTCCACGTTTTTCCTAGTCTTCCTTTTACTACTGATGAACTCGAAGAAACCATTCTTCTTGTCCTTGACATCCCTTGCCAGATAGAATTCCAAGTGGGCCTTAACCTTCCTCATTGCATCCCTTCATACTCTGACAAAATTCCCATATTCCTTACAAGTAAGGACAATAGGCATAAAACACTGAGGCATGTGAATTTATCAGATAGTACTTACTGTGAACTTTTCCAGTCCTGTAGCTCCTGCATTACCAATAAATATCCCAGAGCCAGATTCAAATACCAAGGCTTGAGCTGACCTTTGAAACTGAACTCTTTGATATTCTTCACAGTCCATGAACAAAGCAACAAAATTTCCCTGAATAGTCACTGTAAACCTGTTCCACTTGTTAGTCATTACTGGCACTTTAAATGAAGCAGCTTCTCGAGAGACATGGGAACCAGGCTCTGTGTAGTACATAATTATTCTCTGGCTGTTGTCATCAACTGATGAAAGTCTCATTCCCAGGTAAATAGTTTCCTGGAAGGCATCTGTTATTGCAAATAGCACTCCTCCATGATCACTGTTCGGTTTCACTGTAGTTACAATAGCAAAATCTTTATAGAAAGCTGAGGGTATTATAGCACTTGTCAATCGACCTATGTTAGCATCTGGGCCAAGGCTGTAAGCTGGAAACCCTCCATAGCCGGTGACAAAGTAGACAGAAGGAGGAAGAGGAACTCCTATTAACTCTGTGAGGTCAAGATGTTCTTTTGAGCCTTGTTCTATAAAATATGCGAGAAAAAGCATGTTATTTATTCCTGAGATGCACAATCCATTTAATTTACATTATTTAAGAAAGGTCTTAAAATCTGTAATGCAGTATAATACGAGTAACATGCTTCTAATACCTTAGGCCTCAGTTCAGTTAGTGCTTAAACACATCTGTATAAATACATGTGTCATTCTTTGTCCTATGACTAACTGAGCTTATTCATATGCTAAAGAAAAGCACATGTAAACATTTTTGAAATTGAGTAGCAACAAATATTTCCTGCAATATTTTTTACTTCAGCAGTCCATAAAATACAAAGAAAATTGCTGAATGTGCTTGCAGAGTGAATTCAGTGAAGACTGAGCAACAATAAACTGAGATCCTTTATCTTCACAAACTAATAAAACAGCAAGAGTTCTCAACAAGCAGCGTGACACTTCACAAATACAGGATAAAAATCACAACAGATTTGTTTTAGCCCAAAATCAATTCCCTGCTTCTAAAACAGATAATTGATTTTATTTCTGCCATTATACTCATATTTATCTCCCTAGTTTCACTGTATGCATATCAAAAACTCCGCAGCAATCAAAATTCAGTTTTGAAATGGGAGTATATTTGCTTCGGCAAACATGCAGAATTAAGTATCTCTGTCAAACATGCAGGCACAAATTTGAATCATAGAATCATGGAATCATAGAAACACTGTGCTGGAAAAGACCTCTTGGATCATTGAGTCCAACCATTCCTATCTGCCACTAAACCATGCCCTTGAGCACCTAATCTACCCCTCCTTTAAATACCTCCAGGGATGATGACTCAACCATCTCTCTTGGCAGATTGTCCCAGTGCCTGACGACACTTTCTATGGAAAATTTCTTTCTGATATCCAGTCTGAACCTCCTCTGGTGCAGCTTGAGGCCATTCCCTCTTGTCCTGTTCCCTGTCACCTAGGAGAAGAGGCCAGCTCCCTCCTCTCTACCACCTCCTTTCAGGTAATTGTAGAGAGCAATAAAGTCTCCCCTCAGCCTCCTCTTCTCCAGGCTAAACAACCCCAGCTCTCTCAGCTGCTCCTTGTAAGACTTGTTCTCCAGTTCCTTCACCAGCTTTGTTGCTGTTCTCTGGACACACTCCAGAGCCTCAACATCCTTCTTGTGGTGAGGAGCCCAGAAATGAACACAGTATTTGAGGTGCAGTTTCATGAGTGCTGAGTACAGAGGGAGAATAACTTCCCTGGACCTGCTGGTCATGCCATTTCTGACACAAGCCAAGATGCCTTCTTGACCTTCTTGGCCACCTGGCCACACTGCTGGCTCATGTTCAGTCGGTTGTCAATCAACACCCCCAGGTCCTTCTCCTCCAGGCACCTTTCTTGCCAATCATCCCCTAGTCTGTAGCTGCTTAGGGTGGTTGTGTCCCAAGTGCAGGACCTGGCATTTGGCCTTGTTAAACCTCATGCCACTGGACTCAGCCCAGCGGTCCAGCCTATTCAGATCCCTTTGCAGAGCCTCCCTACCCTCCAGTAGATCCACACTTCCACCCAGCTTAGTATCATCCGCAAACCTGCTAAGGGTGCACACAATGCCTTCATCCAGATAAAGACACTGAACAGGGCTGGACCCAGAACTGATCCCTGGGGACACCACTTGTAACTGGCCTCCAGCTGTAATTAACTCCATTTACCCCCACTCTTTGGACTTGAGTTGGACTCCCTCAACTACATGAATGCAAAAACTGAAGTTGCACATAAAGGACTGTTATACTTGGCCTCAGCCTCTCAATTCTTATCAGTAATATTTTTTCAGCTGATATTTTAGGTTTTGTCACAATTATTTCATCTATCGTGTTTTTTGCTATAATGCGTTTTGACATAATTAGTTGGGTACATCTGCTGCCACGTTTAGCAAAATTCTGCTCCAGGCTAGTGAGCCTTCACAGGTACATAGAAGAGTCAGAATAACATGCTCAAGCAGATGTTGTCTGCTAGATGTAAGCAGTCAACCATGCTATAGTTAAAATCACAGTAGCTGTTTTTAGCTCAGCCAAGGGAGGGCTTGGATGGCTCCAGAGATCTGGGGATAGGAGTGGGATGGGTGTTGGCTTTTGAACGAAATTATTACTTATTTTTAATGTATAAATTAAATTCACTTAGTGTTTACCCTTGTTTCTTTTCTGACACTTTTTAGCAGAGTTGCTGTCCATAATCTTGCCCCATGCTTTTAAAAGCCCATTTTCTGCATGGTGGATGGCTTTGCTTTGTGTGAAATAATGTCTTGTGTTACTCGTGTTTGCTGCTGCATGAGCCTTGCTAACAACTTCTTTTCATGCTCTTTTAAGGTAGTGGAATATAAGCAATATTCTACAAAGGCTGTCAAGGAAGACCTGGCTCAGAGCAGTCAATGTCAGGCACTTCTGTGTCTGTAAACCTAAGCCAAGATGACCTTGCTTCTCTGTCTTCTTCCAGTCCAAATAATCGTAAGTCTAGGTTGTTAGCATCCTTTTCAGCAGGTTAAATAAACCGTCTCTGCCTCAGTGGAACAGCGCACAGCCTTGTTCTTTCACTACTCGGCATTCAAAGAAATGTAAATATAGTAGAGCATCATTTTATACTGGCTGCAGTTGTGAGATGCAGTGAGAAAATGACTTCTTTCCTGCCACCAAAGTGTATTTTTTGCAGACATATTTATAGCAATAACATAAAGCAGAGAAGTATTTCCACATCTAAAAAATAAAATTTGATCACGTACTGCAAAGGGAAGGGTAAGGACACTGCCCTAGATGTGCTACATGAAACAGAAGAGAACATGTTTCTGGCTACCATTGATCATAGAATACCAGGCTGGAAGGGACTTCGAGGACCATCTGGTCCAACCTTGTAATCTAGACAAGATGGCCCAGCACCCTGTCCAGATGAATATTAAATGTCCTGTGTTGGGGAATCCATCACTTCCCTAGGGAGATTATTCCAATGGCTGAATGTTCTCATTGTGAAAAATTGTCCTCTTGTGTCCAATTGCAGTCTCCCCAGGAATTACTTGTACCCATTGCCCCTCATATTTTCCATGTGATTCCTTGTAAAAAGGGAGTCTCCATCTTCTTTGTAGCCATCCTTTAAATATTGGAACACAACTATAAGACCTCCCTTAAGCCTGACAAAATCCATGAGGCACTCCACTTGTGACAGGTTCCATTTTGAAAAGGAGCTGTTTACCACTGCTCTGGGGTTTGGCCTGTTCACCAACTCCCCATCCTCTTTTCACTATATGAAAAGCCGTGGAGAAATCCAGGTAGACTGTGTCCACTGCTCACCCTACATGAATCAAACAGGTTACTTTGTAATAAAAAGGAACTTCTGCACACTTTTTTTGTGCAAATTTGCTGTGCAGGGACACTAAACCCAAGACAAACAGGGTAAATCCCTGGGAAGACAGGATCTCAGAGTACAGGCTAACAAAACCAGAGAAGCCCATAATGGTACTGCACACATAAGAACAAATAAACTCACTGGTACTGCTGTTTGAAGCATAACTTGTATTTTAATGTCTGTTTATGCAGTTTTACTATAACAAAATTTAATCCTGCTCTATTTAATTAGATTTAATCAAAGGGAAAGATAAGGGAAATATTTTAACACAGTCCCAGATGTAATACACGAAACAAAAAAGGCTGATGTCACTGCTGCTCTGTGGAAAAAAGCTATTTGCTCTACTTACCCAGCTTGAACACATTTCTAGCTGCCATTGATACACTGTTGGAAAATATGGATAGACTATAATGTTATTAAAGGCTGGAGCATTTTCTTCTAAGTGCCTAAGGAAACCTCAGAAGCTCTTTTTAGCAAGATTGCACACTGAAAAGTAAGGCTGCAGTCAATAGGATCTGCAGTACTTACTGACACAGTATTAAGCTAGACACACTTTTGTGCAAACTGCTTTCCAAAAATTTCTGCGAGCTCTCACTTTTATATCATCACCATACTGCCCTCTGCTGGACAGAAATGTATGTAGTTTAAGTACTTAAATACTGTTGATTAATTACCTAAAACAATCTTCTTTTTTTCTAAATTGTTTGGAAAAAATGTTTCATTACAATGCTCTCAAGCTAATCAACAAAAACATTTGTTTTCTGCACAAGACTTTTTTTCAGTTCTTCTGATCTAGACTATTTTCTTATTGTTTTTTTAGCTGGTTGCCCAGAAGATCTTCCATACACATTTTTGTGAACATAGCCTTTGTATATAAAACCAAGGTCTTTTAATTTTTGTTTCTTTCTTTTTTTTTTTTTGAGAAGAAGAGTCTGAGGGGAGACCTTATTGCTTTCTATGACTACCTAGAAGGAGATTGCAGATTGTTGGTCTCTTCTCTCAAGTGATAGGTGATAGGACAAGAGAGAACGGTGTCAGGCTCTGTCAGGGGAAGTTTAGATTGGATAGTAGGAAAAAATTCTTCACAGAAAGGGTTATCTAGTACTGGAACAGCCTCCCAGGGAGGTGGTTGAGTCACCATCCCTGGCAGTGTTTAAAAATGGGTAGATGAGTTACCTGGGGATACGTTTTAAAAGTAGACAGGTACAGTTGAAGTTGATGATCTCTAAGGTCTTTTCCAAACTAATGATTCTATGATTTTACTCAATGAACTGTTCTCCTTTAATGGCAAAAATATGTGTTTAACACACATCTGTTTCTTTCAGCCATGGTAGTATAGAATAACAAACATAGCATAGATATTAGTTAATGTTCATGTTTCCTTTGGAACAGATGGGGAGCAAAAGTGGCAAATATTTAGCAAGTAAACTACGGTGGTGTGGCAAAGCTAACTGAGCAGCTAAGCAGCCAGTAGGCTGGAAACAATGCATTGTCTGCTGTATGATCGAGGGTAGCCTTATGGCCCAGGCCATATTTAAGTTCAAAAAAATCAGAGTGACCCACCTAATTCTACAACAATGAACAACTGTGCAGGCACTTGTGTAAGCCTCTACATGACTGTGAAAACCACACCAATATTGAAACAACCAAAGAGTGATGGTTCTTTAGCATGGACAGGAGTCCTCTCTGCTTCCTTTCAGTAGACAGAGTCCTGTGACACCTATACACACTTAGTGAGTTCCCCAGACAGACACACATTGCCAAGCCTAAAATTTCTTCCATGCACTTTTCGTTCCTAGTTAACATAAATATATTCTAGTTGGCTGATTCTACATTGAACCTGGAGGTTTTCAGGACTTGACTAGGCAAAGCCATAATCTTAGTGCTGGTGGTAGCCCTTCTTTGAAGAGAGGGCGGCATCAGAAGACCTCCAGAGGTTCCTTCTAAATGACACTTATTTGATGAAAAGTAGACTTCTTGACTATCAAAATGGTGCAGTAAAATAAATACTCAGGATACTGTGTTGATTACTTCTATGTATTCTGTCAGATTATGCCAGATGAAGAATACATAATTTCTTGATACTATTTTGAAATATTAGGAAAAGTAGAAGTCTAAAAACTGAGTCTTACGGAAATTTGATTAATCTTTTTTTTTAACTTAAGCCTAATTCCATTATTTGGGACTATTGATTCTTTACTCCCTTTCAATACTTCAGGAAGGTTTATCAATCACTTTAGCAACAGGCATCCACAACCATTTTCAGCTTGGTTGGAACATCAAGAGCTACCATTTTAAGTCCTTCATCTCTAATTTTTATATTCTTAAGTGACTTCATGCTGTCGGCTGGTGGAGTGCACGAACTTTCTGACTGAATCAATCTACCTTCCTCCAGCCTTTGAGGAATACATTGGACAAGAAACAAAACTTCCTTTTCTCCATTGCCTGATTGCATTTAGATGACATTTGTGGCCGGAGAGTTGACAGGAGTGCATTGTGTGTGGTCCCTGTGTGTAACTGGTAGTAGTTACTTTAAACAAGAGTAGTACTACAACTATTCAGCTGAATAACCAGGTCAGATAGCAGATATACCATGGAACTTTATTCCAGACAAAATAAAACTGCTTGTCAGCATACCAGAGTGCTTGTTGCACTGTAGCATCAGGGTGAGTTTGGAGATGTGGAGATATCTCCTTTTGAACTAGCAAGCACTCATTTTGTTCTTTCAGTATCTAAAGAATTGCTGCAAAACACAGGCTGTTGTTGACAACCTGTACCCTGCATAATTATTGAGCTCTGGACAGATACATTTCATGTTAATATCTACTTGTTTATGATAAATTCATCTACCAATTTTCCATTTCTGTTCATGGTTGAGGGAGATACTATGCAGCAAGATCACTTGGTTCCTTTGTGCGTGCACAGTTCTGATCTTGGCAAACAAGACTGAACAAGATGTCATTTGCAGTGCACAGCAAGCTCACTTGGACCTTTACAAAACAGAAACCATGAGATGCCATCTGCTGAAGATTTTTATATTAGGTAATTGTTTACCTCCATGAAAACAACTGTCCGTACATGACAGATGAAAGCAAAGGAATGTGCAGAAATTTGTTTATACTGACTCATACTGAGTCTTAAATGTTTTCACTAGCCGGTACAGAGTATAGGCATAGAATCAGATCATTATTTACATTTATGAAGATTTCAGTGGGGCAAGCAAATTTCCAGGATAAGGTCTTGTGCATTTGTCTCACAGTTATTAATTGTTAGCATATTTACTAAAGAATATTTTTCATTTAAATTTCAAGAAGTACATTTAATTCTGCTCTGCTAGGATATATAATTTATCAAAGGGAAATACATGACCCTTAGTGGAGATTACTTCTTAAAACATGGGTAGCACATTACTGCAACCATTTCCCCCTGCTGAGGAGTTCTTTCTTTAAACACTATGCCTTAAAAAAGCTAGATTTTCCTGAGACCTGTCTCTCATCTTGAAGTCAGTAGGAACGTCCTCATCAGTTTCAGTGGATATGAGCTTTGGTCCTGCACTATGTTGGTAATACTTATTCTCTCTAAAAATGTGTGGATCATTATCTAGTAGAATATTGAAACAGAACCCTAAAACTTTCACAGCTTTGTGAAAGGGCTACCTGGATGTTCTTCTGAAAGAGAACATACTAAAACCCTCCAAATATCTGAGTTGTGGTTCCTCTGGTAATTAGTGGCATTTACAATCACAGCAGCAAAATGTAAAACTAACCTCTGTCATTGCAGTACAATGCAATTCATGTTTCTTCGAGTCCAGTGCTGGCACTCAGTAGATTACAATAACGACCCTTCTCTGCTGAATGTTAAATCAAATTGCTAGATCTGACCTGATCAGGTTATCTGTAGAAAATTATACAAAATTCTCCATGCACATGAGATAGAAGAGTAGTGCCTTCTTTCTCTGAACACCTGGTTATTGGAGGAATGGTTCATCTCTGGAAGTTGACAGGGATGTTTTAAAGATATGGGCTGCATGACCAGGCTTCACTGAGTTAAAGGACATTCTCAAGGCCATTAATAGAGCAGCAAGAGCAGGAGAGGAGGAGTAAAGAATGATTAGCTGGAAGAGCTGAACAAAGGTGTGGGGTGTTATGCTGGTGCCTGTGTCAGGAAGAATATGGAAAGAGTAGAAGGAAGGGAACTGAGTCCTGGGGGGAAATAGAAAGTAGCAGAACTTGAACAGCTGAATGGTGATGGGAGACTCAGAAGGGATGAGGCTTGGAATAAAGAACTCATGTGAGGAGCTCATCTGAAAAGGTATTCAGCTCAAGGCAGTAGAACAAAACCTTATATAAAATTATAAATTTGAGCAAGTTCACCATTTCTTTGGAAATATAGAAATTCAACTATTTTCCTGGGACCATGTTGGCATTGAAATGGGGTTTGTACAGTTCTTGCACTCAGAATGACAGCAATAGCAGAGCTGTTATTGCATCCAGCCTTGTTCAAGGTAGGGCAGATATGTGTATGAGAAGGAAAGAGCAGGCTTCATGGACATCCAGTCTTCTAAATGTAACTGGACAAAGTGAACCTGTATAAGAATTACAGTGTCTGTGTTAAATCTTGCAGCTGTCCAATAGTATGCATCTGTGGCAAGGTTGGACACTGGCTTTATGGAATGAAATTTGTGTGTGGTGTAAACATATAAAATATGATATGGGCAATGTCATTTTCCTAGAGGAACAGGTAGCCTTTAATGATTGCAAGATAATGGGAGATTTTGCATTTCACCACTAGACAGAAAACAGCACTTCATGTATCAGATTGGAGCTTTGGTTTAGGAAAGAAAAACATTGCCTATGAATCATCAGCGTCTGCTGTGTGTGTTCTTTTACAACATCTAAGCTGCATATGTTTTAATTTCCATTGTGTTCATATCAAAACAATTGTGAATTATCACCTTGCCTTTCTTCTTTCACAATGACCTTGGAAATCAGACTAAAAACCTAAATCTGCTGTGTATTTTCATTGGGAAAAAATATTGCTGTCCTTGTTTTCTTTTTCCCTCTCTCTTTTTTTATCTTGAATTTTAAGAGAAAAAAATACTTGCAAGGCCATGACATACACTGTCATTGCCAAAATGTGTATTATTAAGATGACAAAGACAGTTCTCTTAAAGTACTGGGAGAGGTGTCTGACAGTTTCCTAGATTTAACTGTTGTACATGCCAGCAGAGACTCTGCCCAAATGTGGAAAAACTGATACTTATTTAAGGACACTGACATAGTCTGGCACACTGACCTGGATATAAATTCTCATCACATATAAAGAGGTTTAATGGGAAGCCTGGATTCAGAACACTTAATCAGCAGCTCCTGTAGTTGCTCCTGCTGTCTCTGCTAGCCTCCATTTCCAATACAAAGTTCAGTCCTTGGAGCAGGGGTGTGAGAAGTATATGAGCATATGAGCAGATAAGAGTTTTGGGTTACAATTTGCTACATGAAAATTAGAAACCTTCACCCAGAGATGCTTCTTCCATCCTCACACCTACCACACCTTATCTCTTAGCTCAATCAAATGATCTGAAACACCACCATCTCCCTATATTTCCTGTGTGTAACTTAGCATGCCTTTCTACTTCTCATTTGATACTGTGAATGATCCAAGATTCTCTCTCTTGTCAGAATACCCTACTCCAGACTATCACTTGCATAGTTACTGGTGCTGTAAGAAGGCAGAAGTCATGTTCCCTGCTTGTACAACTTCCATGACAACAATTCCATCATAGCATCAGCCTGACAAGGCTTGTCTTCAGGCTGTATTTGTATGCCATGTGCAGATTAATCTTGCAAGCAGGGCCTCAAATCTATGCAAGAACCTCCAAGCACCAAATATATGCCAAATATAGCTGGAATATTATGCCAAATATAGCTGGAAAAGCTGCCTGCAGGGAGTCTTTGTGTAGGACATGAAAGAAACAAATAGCTGATACAATTGTGCAGCTTCTACAGCCTGGCATGGTTTCTGAGTGAGGGAGGCTAATGCAGGATATCATTAGAGCTTTAAGCAAAGCTTTGTGAGACTTTCCACTAACCTGAGACTAGAAAATCACTGAATTCTGGGTCAGGATAGATCAGAACAGAAAAATATGAATATTGCAATAACTGGGATTTGGGATTATTTGTTGTTGTTGCTGAGATTAAGGCCTATAAACCTATGAAGACAATGAAAAATAAAGGATGTTTTTATGCATCCTTGAATCTTACATAGCACTTTGAGACCTGGTGGACTGCATTCCTCTCTCAGGTAATTAAGCTATCTATTATTTTCTCTTAAACAACAGAAATTGATACTTTGTTATAAAAATTTTACTTTCAGGTCCTTAAGAGTATTTTTGTTTCTTCCAGGAGCATCCCATTCATAAACGTTCTTCAGTTTATGTACCTGACATTTACTCTTGCTCTTTACCATTCCAAGTATATTCTCATATATTCTCTACACTATTGGATTTATTAACTAGTAGATTTGATATTGTAAGGGGCTAGGAGTCAGAGAAGTTGAAAAATCATTGTGAGGTAGAGTATGTGGTAACAGTAAAATCAAAAATATGTCTTGTACTGGATGTTAATATTACATAGAGTTAAATGCTTTTAAGGTATGAATGCATCGGTAAAAATGTAGAAAAATCTTTAACCAATGTAATCGTACTTCTTTCATCTTCCATTTTCCAAGAGTTGCATTACACTACTTCTATATTTCAATGTAAATCACATATGCTTTTATTATGCATGTGGGTTTTTTTCATTTCACCAGTGAATGGATTAAAGAAAATATCTTTAAAATGTCATTTCTGGTACACAAAGTTCTAGCTAAAGTCCTAAGTGAAAGACCTTCTTGTTTTAAACTGACTCATTAATATAAATGACCACATCCCACAGCACACTATTAATGGCAACCTAGGGCCAGACAAAGCTTTCACAATCAGAAACAATATAGTTTCCAAAAGCACATTCCACTGCTATGGCAGATTCAGCCAGGAACCAGCAGGACCAGATTGACCAGTAGCTGTTTTAGATACAATTCTGCCACAAAACTCGAAATGCTTTGTTGATTACATCATATTTTTCCTCTATTTCTGACATTAGGTTTCTGAATGCTGACCAACTTCAGCTGCCATAGCTTTCATATTGAAACTTAAAAGGCTAAGAATGCAGAGACAGAAATAAATGTACTGTTCAAGGATTACTTTTCATCTCAGGACAGATTTCTTAGATCAATTTCCCCCTAAAACCAGATCATAATTACAGAAGAAAACCGAAATTTAGTTTAATGTTTTACTGACACTTGTCCAAAGATTGGAAAAATACTCTCTACAGGAGTCTCTTGGCTTTTGTAGGAGGGGAACTATCCACTATAACCCGTTGTGTGTTGGAGCTGGCTGGCCACTTCTGTCTTTACTCCCCTGGAAGGAGAAGTCAACTGACCACTTGAATAAGAAACTGCTTTGAGCAGCAGACCTGGTGAAACCTCATTTTGACTAGAATTTTTTCTTGAATTTAGATTCTGTTGTCAGGAAACAGTAAGCACTCACTAAAGTTTTAACAATGCTTAAGAGTTCTTATGCAAATTTGTTTGTTCTCAAAACAGGCCCTATCCTAGTAAATATGTGAATAGCATTTCTGACCCTTACTCTGTTTGAATTCCAGGAGACTTGAGGGCCATCAGGCATCTGCATCTTTGTCAAATTTGGTGCATACAAGCTCAGACTCAAAGCAGGCTGAGAAACCATTGCACAAACACATGCTGCAATTATATATGCTTCATTTCCGTGTGAAACCAGGTTAAACTTAATGCATCACTGTAATACCTGCCTATCACTCTTCTCTTGGACATGAATACAGCAGGGTCTTTCATCAGCTCAGTGGAGTAACTGTGCATATAAACCACAGATTTCCCACTGTGGACCTCACACATGATCCTATGCAAGAGTAAACTAAGCAAGTATTTTGTTACATGAATTGATAAATATTTCATATTTTAACCTCACACTTTTAACTGAAATAACACCATCAAACATTAATAAACTGTTGATTCTTTTCCAAAGGGCTCCATGAAGAAAGTGAATGTCTGGTGAAATGCACTACATGATATAGCTGAAGACTGTAAGTCTTTCCTTATAATGGAGCTGGATTAGCAGGCATTCATGCCCCCTCTCACTCAGACCTTATCTGCCCCCATTACCTGACTCAAAATGCAGTACCACAAGGTAACTTAAGAAGCTTGAGAAGGCAGAGACAAACTTTTTCTCTGATTCAAATCCACGTTTCCCATATGTTTTTTCCAGGGAAATATGACAGGAGCAATATGACAGCCTTAGAAGAGCTGCGTGGATGAGATATTTCATCAGTTTAGTTCAATATTTTAATCAGACTATAGCATGTAAACAACATGTTAATTGTATGTCAGACCTTGAGTTATTTAGCTATGACAATGTTAATCAGTGTCTGGTGACTAAATCAGATAGGCTAGATTATCAGGTAGATCAAAATTAACAGCAAGATCACTCAAAGTGAAACAGTACACAATACCTTCTCCAACTTGCTAACATTCACTTTAACAGCTCTACTCTCATGCTTAATTATTGAACTAATTATTTTGTCTCTGCAACTTATTGACCTCAAGAACAGATTTTCACTGTTTGTATGCAATGTGGATTAATCAGTAGCTTGTATCTAGAATAACTGAATTGTCTGCTAGATATTGTTCAGGATTAAAAGTAATAGGACCAAAGAGTAAAAAATGAAGGTTGTTTTTTTCCCCCCATGCAAAGAATATATTATGTTTTATGTGCACATGGTCAAAAATAAGGTATTTTCCTCCAGAGTATGCAGAGGACAGCAGAAGTCTTATTTTTGCTAAATATTACATTCTTTGTTCACTCAAATGTTGTTCGATACAAGAGCCAAATAAAAGACAAAAAGATAAAAGTACAGCAATTATTCTGAAGTCTTGATGCTTGATATACAATTGAAAGTCTTTCCCAGTAAGTCTCAGTTGCATGCTATCCCAAACTTGAAGAATAAAGCTGATTTTCATCTATATCCTATATAGAGAAATCCATGTGTTAGCATGTTGGCTTTCTGATTTTAAAAAGTTAGTGTACAAGAAAAATGTTGTACTCTTGGCTTAAATTTCAAAGGTTACTTTCTCAAGGCTACTATTATTGTGACAAGCAGATGAAAAAACAATGTCCTTTGAATTTATTGCATTTTTGTTGATGTTCATTTGAACTGAATATTCAGTAAGTCAAAAAAGGAAACCCACATAATAAAAACAGTAAACCACAATGTTGTTGGCATTGTTTGGCTTTTATTATAGGCTTTGCTCTTTCACTATCTGAACCCTCATTTCTGTTTTAAGAAACTGATTTCATTAATTTCGTACTGATAAGTACAAATGTATTCTAGTAATAATGCAACTACATTGCAAAAAGTTTGAATTTTGTCTGAACTAAACATGCGCTTTGATGTGTCAGGACTTCAACAGAAGTGTTCAGGTAGTGAGAATTATAGCACCACACAGGCTGAAAGCTAAGTTTCAGTGTTCTGAGCAGTAAGTTCTCCAGAACCTTTAGGTTGTCTGCTCCCACCTTCTTTTTCTTCCACCATCTATGAGATGTAATAATTTTCCTCCTCTACCATGTCATATATAGTCAAATATGATCTAGCCTTTGCTCTGACTTTCCATAGCAGCTTCTTGCCAAAAGC
Source organism: Piaya cayana (assembly GCA_013389865.1). Classification (NCBI taxonomy): domain Eukaryota; kingdom Metazoa; phylum Chordata; class Aves; order Cuculiformes; family Coccyzidae; genus Piaya; species Piaya cayana. The sequence goes on from WAAB01025984.1 coordinate 43,685, forward strand.
ACTGGACAAATATATGCCGTCAAATGCACTGAAATCTAGCTTCAGGTGGTACTTGTCAAACCTTAGGCTTTTTGAACAATATTATAGGTAGTGCTGCAGCCCTATTCCCTGAGAACACACCACAGCTTAGCCGTTTTCTGTGGCATGTGCTGTGCAAACTACTGCCAGACCTGTGAACAGTAGTGAGTTTGTCTGAAACCAAAAGGCATCAAAGTCTTCAGTCTCTTCTGCATGTGTTGTCATTCTTGTCAACAAAAATGTCACAGTAATCTTCCATACCTCTACCTCCCCTCTCCTGTTCCCTAATTCCATTTGCAAAGTTACCAAGAAAATGTAAAGTGCACTGGATCTAGATATTCCCTCTCTCTTATCATTCTTTGAAAATAATATTAAGCTTATATGGGTGTTTTTCAATTTTGTTTTACAAACTGTCCTAGTAATTGGATAGTAATACACATGTACACTTTTCTCAGCATACACCAGTTAGCATGACTGCTCCGGAATCAACAGAGATAACCTGTTCTTCTTGTCAAAGTGTCTGAGAATTAAGTATATTCCATAGCTGATCAGATTATTCTCCTTGTACATGTGTATGCATGCTTACAACACATACAACATGTGAATGTGAAGGGAGGATATAGCTTCAATTAAGGTCACATTTTCAGCTTCACCTCCGTTTGAGAAACCTAGAGCCTGATGCATCTGGATATAGTTTTGCTAGAGCAATTTATCTTGATAAATCCATTCATGGGAAACTCCACTGTCAAATCACAACTCCTCCTTTGAAAAATGTAACTTAAGAAAAAAAACAGGTACCATAAAATATGTTTACCAAAAGAAAAGCAAGTGGAAAAATCTGAAGCTGTTTAAGTCAGTCCTCCTTCAAATTTAACAGTTCAATAGATAAACATGGTCTACTTAGAAATCAGTGTGCATGTATCTCCCTACATCATAGAATCACAGGATGGTTTGGGTTGGAAGTCATCTTAAAGACCATAGAATCAGAATCACCAGGTTCAACCATTCCTATCAAGCAACCCCAATCCAGATGCAGGACCTTGCACTTGTCCTTGTTGAATTTCATGAGGTCAGCACAGGCCCACTTCTCCAGTCTGTCAAGGTCCCTCTGAATGGTATCGCTTGCCTCTAGTGCATCAACCATGCCAAACAGCTTGGTGTCATCAGCAAACTCCTTGAGGTTGCCCTCAAACAAATCTGAAACATGGATTTAGAGACAAGGATATTTTGTGAGACAGTGTCAAATGCTTTCCACAAGCCTGGGTAGATGTTGTCAGTTACTCTTCCCTTATCCACTAACACTGTACCTCCACTACAGAAGGCCACCATTTTAGTCAGGAACATTTTGTCCTTAGTGAAGTCACGTGGGCTGTCAACAGTCACCTCCTTATTTTCCATTTGCCTCAGTAGCGTTTCCAGGAGGTGTTGCCCTATGACTTTGCCAGGCACAAAGGTGAGACTGACTGGCCTGTAGTTCCTCAGGTCTTCTTTTTTTAAAAAATGGGAGTTATATTCTGCTTTTTCCAGACAGTGGGGACTTCTCTGGACTGCCATGACTTCTCAAATATAGTGGATAGTGGCTTAGAAACTTCATCCACCAGTTCCCTCAGGACCTGTAGATGCATCTCATCAGGTCTCACGGACACTGTAAAACATCACAGTGGGTAGCTTCACTGATTTTTCATTGTCATCCAGCAGGTCATAAAAGTCCTGCTGACTAAAAAGTCAATATGTTCATGTTCATCCCTCAAAAGGAGTTACAACAGCACTCAGTGAGATTTGGTCTTTTTACATGCTGCTTTATTCACAAAATGCAATGAAGAACATTCAGGTAACAGCAGAACCATATTGTAATATGTTAAACATGAAAATTGAGGAGGAGAGTTTGTTTTTAATTTGGTTTCTTGGATCCCCATAGTTCTGTAGTTGTTAGAAAAACAAAGAGCGTAACTAATTTTCAGATGGAGTGAACTATGGTAGTTTTGTTGCTTCAGTACAACTATGACAGTTTTACTTAATATAGAAGCTTACCGTAACTGAGACTCTGCAAATGTAGAAACACATGGTTGATAGTAAAATCAAAGCTTTATTCATCAGTTATTTCGTCACCTTCTTGTTTAATCATCATCCTCTTGCTAAGTATGTCCCATAGAAACATGAAGTGCAATTTTATATTATTGCATCTGAAAGTAGAAGGTATAACCAGAGCATTGACTTATACAATGCAGAGATGGAAAATGTCAATTTCCCCACAACCTCTTAAAGAACTTTTCCATAAAGATTAACTTCCTTGTGAGCCAGGTCAGTTCCCAGTGGTCTATCTGGCAACTCCATCGCTTGCGTTGGAATGACACCAAGAAACTAACTGATATAGCCTGCAGAGTCTTTTGTAGGTGGGGTTTATGTTATTTTAAAGTAAGAAAAATAATCACAAAATTATTTGAACTTACAGAATGCAAGTATAGAACTTCAGACTCAATAGGCAGGACATTTATCTTGGATCTGACAGGATATATCTTTCTGCAAGTGAAATTATGTGGTTTTCTTGCATGACCTCATAGCCAAAGTCAAATAAATGTTAATGTATTTGGCTACACTCTCATATCTGGTATGTGAACATCCGCAGTGACCTGAAGTGACTTAGTCAACTCTGATAAGAAAGAAAATAATAGCCCATTTAAAAAAAAAAAAAGTAAGTAGAAATCTAGATTTGTGTCCCAGTGGAGGGATGCATGCCTGTCTGAAAGGGTTCCAGCAGAAAGATGTACATTCTGACTCAGAGGAAAACCTGTTCAAAAGAAATACCAGCGATACTGCCACTGTTTTTTTCACTCCTGTCTTGCTTTGTAACTTCTGATGTTTAATAGTAACAGGTATTAATTACTAAAAGTAATAGCTGCTTAGTCATGCAGTTCATGACAGCACCCCATTAATAACAACCAATCTATTTATGAAACAGTGTTGTATTTGAATGGCAACATGATAGATGCTGTCAAAGAAGGGTTGGTGTTTTCACCATTGCCCTTCCTTTTCCTTGCCTGTACAAGCACTTTCTGAGAAAGTGGTAACTTTGTCCATTTGTTTTGCCATAGTGTCAAAGAATCCCTATTGTGGTGAAGGCTTCTTTGAAAGCAAAGGAAGATTAAGTAAGAAAGAACCAGAAAGATCTTCTTTACATAAATACATGCTTTTATCTATACATACACGTTTTCTACAGGAAATCTGGCTGGAGAAAAGAGAGTGTGGGTGCTTTGAAACTGCATATTTCTGAAGTTAGTAGAAGCAACTTTCTCAAAGGGGTGTCAATGGCCTGAGTCATAGGACCTTATTATTATATTCTTATTAATGTATACTGGAAGGTAGAGAGCAAAGGAGATGGATCCAGGCTCTTTTCAGCAGTGCCCAGGGACCAGAAAAGGGGTAAGGAGCACAAAATGAAACACAAACTGAAGTGTTTTCTCTGTGCATGAGGAGATAATTTTTCACTGTGAGGGTGACTATGCACTGGCACGGCTTACTCTGGTGAATGTGGAGTCTCCATCCTCGAAGATATTAAAAAAATGTCGGGACATGACCCTGTGCAACAGGCTACAGGTGGCCCTAGCTGAACACCGGAGTTGGATCAGTTGACCTCCAGTGATTCCTTCTAACCTAGAACATCCTGTGCTTCTGTGACCAAAAGACAGGGTTACAACAGATGAACAAGCTTAACTTTACAGTTCCTTCACCCTTTAAGTCCATTTAGAACTGATGGTAACAACCATGCAAGTGTCTTGAAAAACGAAGAGAAAGAAAGTATCCAAGCACAACACTTTGCAGGAGAGGATGTTAAATTCTTGAGAGACAAAAAAGGTGAAAAGCGATCAAGGTAGGCCACATACTGATATGCATTAAAAGTGATCCATTTCTATCAGAAGGTACCAATGAATAGATTTTAAAGTATTTATTTTTCCCATTTTTTTCTTATGCCTTAATGTCAAAATATTTGTCATAGTGAAGAGAGTCACTGGTTGACTTTGACGTCACTAAGGAGAAGTAGCCTTAAAACTGAGGAATGAGTAACTCTTGCTGTCAAACTGCCAAGCTGCTCAGGGAGTTATCCATGACAGCAGAATGATGCACCAAAAGTCTAGAAGCATGTACTCTGCTGCTGAGCTACTTGCATACATATGCCTGCACATCTTTCTTTAAATTTAAATTATCCAGTTATGACTTTATAATAATAAAAAATTTCTTTCTGGGACTACATGATCCAAAATGCACAAGTGAGACAAATCATTCAAACTATGAAACCTCCCTGCAATTCCCATAAACATTTAAGCAATATGTAGTAACATATTTATTTTTCCTGAACAAGTACTGTTCAATCCAGTTTTGAAGCAGTCAGTGAAGTGTTTGCCAATAGCAAGGCCTTATGCTGCTTGATTCGGCTTTGCCTATGTGGCAGCTACAGCTATCTCAGACTAAAGATTGGATATTTATTGTTCATTTATTTCCATTAAGACAAGTCTTTAACAAGCTCTTGTATTTGTACTTAGTCCAATAGTAGGACAGAATGAAAATACAAGACTAATAATCCAGCATGGTTGCTGCACCCGAATAGCAACAATGAGATATGGGACACTTTGAGTAGAAACAGCTGTGGTTTACTCTCTCGAAGAAAAAAAAACAGTGGACATAACACAGAGGTATAATACACCAAAACACCAAAACAAAGTGAAAAAAAACCCCATGTACTCCACAGACAACTGAAAAAGCAATCATGGGATCATAGAATCACAGAATCATAGAATATTTTGGGTTGGAAGGGACATTAAAGATCATCTAATTCCAACGCCCTGCCATGGATAGGGACATCTCCCACAAGATCAGGTAGCTCAAGACCCCTTCCAACCTGGTCTTGAACATCTCCGAGGATGGGGCATCCACAACTTCCCTGGGAAACCTGTTCCAGTGTCTCACTGCTCTCATAGTGAAGAAAATCCTCCATGTGTCAGGTCTAAATCTGCCCCTCTCAAATTTATAGCCATTTCCCCTAGTCCTATCACTACATGCCTTTTTACAAAGTCCTTCCTCATCTTGTAGGCCCCCTTCAGGTACTGGAAGGTCACTATAAGATCTGCTTGAAGCCTTCTCTTCTCCAGGTTGAACAACCCAAAATCTCTCA
>WAAB01025985.1:0-27774 GCA_013389865.1 Piaya cayana
TCTATGATTCTATGATAACAAAATATGCTAAATACAAACAAGCTGTTTGGTATGGTGACTACAACCACACAAACCATGAAAAAGCAGAGTCACTTGGAGAGCCCAGGCTAGCCAGTTTTGTAATGATTGCACACACCACATTCATTATTAAGGGAAAAATACCTATGCTGTCTGACTTCATATTTAAGCTACGGTGAGCTCAAAATGCTTGCAAGATTTTTTCCTTCCAGCTTTTTATTCAGATAGTTTTTTTCCTTTAAATATGATCCAATTCATCTTTGTAAGGGTATCTACATGAAGTGTTAAAAAACCCCTAATCTTGGCAGTAATATCTGCAATATCTGCCTGCTGCCTCATGAACTGCCTAGGCGAGGAAAATAAGGTACAAAAACTCTGAAAGTGCTGACGACTGAGTGCAAAGTGTGGCATGCTGGGAACAGAACTGAGTAAAACTACTCCTAAGGCCCAGCGACCTTCATACTTTGAAAACTGAATGGCACATGTGGAAAGCTGCATTACCAGCTAAGCTTCATATTACTACCATTACTACTCCACTTTCTATAGCAATAGTCATTGTGCTAGGCACTTCCCTACATGACACTTACTAATAATACAAGGCAAGACAGACCAATAGATTAGCTTCAAGATTAACACACACATTACCTCATCTTGCTACATCACCAAAGTGCATTTTAGAATTGACTAGAACACAAAAATAGAAGGAGCCTTTAGAGATAAACTCAGCAGCTGTATGATGGATGAAGGAGCTTGTGCAGAGCTAACACAGCAGAAATAGTGTGCGAACAGCGGTGAAGTAGAGCATAGTGGAGTGGAAAAATAGAGACTGGAACTGAGACACAGACTTATCCTCAAGTTGGGTGACAAAAAGATGGAATGTGATGGATACCAGGTAGGAAACAGGTATTGTGTTCAGAAAAATCAGCCAGCAAGGAATATTACTTATGATAACCACAACTGCTGAAAACCCGAATTAGTTAAGCTACTCTGACATCAGTGAATACACTCTAAAATGACAACACAAACTGCACAAATGACTCACAACTGCCTAGGAAAATAAATACCAAATAAAAGCAAGGTCACTCAAGCACTGTCTGGTCACTGCTTAAAGATGGGCTACACAGGAATTTGATTTCTATTCAGACAGAGGTGTGAGACTGAGGTCAGAATCTGGTTACACAATCTTAGGTCCACAGCAACATCACAAAGGTCACTGGAATTTCAATGTTACTAAAGTAGTTAATAACAAAGCTTCGGCTCAGAATTTAGAGGTACGAAGACAGGCTCAGGATCACATGGTTGGAGTCCAAGTTGTAACCAGGAAGAATGGAAGGAAACACTACATCTTAACGTTTAGTCAGGTATTGACACAAAAGTTCTCTGTTGAACCAACCTGTGAATACACGTAGATTCTTTAAAGAGACTTGGGTTCCAGCTCAAATAAATAACATCATAGTACTGGCACAGGTCCTCCCAGGCAATCCAGAAAATGCCTAAAAAGGAAATACTGTTATTGTTCACTTACCAGACACCTTGATTTTACCTTTTTTTCAAAGGTCTCTTTGCAGGCAAATGATACAGTTTGTAAAATCCAACATTTCTTTAAAACTTAGTAGCAATGTCTGCACTGCCCAAATGTATAAATTTAAACATAACCCCCATAACAAACAAGTTAAACAAAAAAAAAGGTCTACGCTTATCATGACAGATTTTTTCTGAAGATATGAAGATACTTTTCCTTCTCAAGCACTAAGCAGAAGTCATGAGAAAATGTGTTGTATTGGAAGAGATGTCATTAATTAACCTGCCTTCCCCTTTCCTAGGGACTTGACAAAGAAAAAATTACAGCCAAACAGGTTTCCCCAGTTCAACCACCTACTTCAGTATTCATCCAGCACAATTAAGTATTCAATCAACACGTGAGTACGTCTGAAGGTATCTTTAAGGTACTTCATGTAACAGCCTGATGACTTCCTGAACACCCTGAGTCTGCGTCATTTCTACAATATTCTCCTGCATGTGTTCTAATTCTCTACAGCTCCCTTAATTGCAACTCCAGGCAACAATGCCTGCAAGCTGACAGATTCCTGATGAAATCCACACTCAAAACGGTAACAGCCTGATACAATTATTCAAGCCCCTGACACAGCTGCAGATCTTGCAGTACTAAAAAAAAAAAAAAGCAGTCAGAATAGCTATACATTTACACAAGACCAGAATGCCAATCTAGACATAACTCCCTTAAAATTACTAATGTATTTCTATATAAATTTTGACTAGATGTTACGGGTATAAATTGCTTACTAAGTCAATTGGTAAACAAATAGTGAGCTAATCTCAAACATCACAAAGGCAGGGCTGTTATTCTTATGTTTAAATCAAAAGCTTTCCTTACAAATTTGCATGAAGCTTATCACTAAATGCTATAAATTATTTTGAATGCATACTGTTGTCAAAACAGTGGCCCTGAAAAAAAAGGGCTCCCTCAGAGATACACAGACAGCACCTAGGATACGATAACAAAGAGTAGACATCTCCTTCTGAATGCAAAATGAAGCTTCTACAGAATTCCAGAACTGTCAGCAGCCTGCCCTTCCACCACCAAACCCACACCAACTTTTGAGATTCTACACTCTGCTGTTCCCTAGGGATGATGGGACAGGACTACACAGGGCATCATTCCAAGTGCCTTCTCTAGACAGTGACATAGTAGTGGCACTGCCTCAAAGGTGGATCTTAAGCTGCAAACAGAATCTGTGTAAAGATTTGTTAATGTAATGCAAGGGAACACATCCCCCTCCCCTTACCTCCAGTGCATAACCTCAAATATAGGGAAGACTAAATTTAAATACTAATTACACCACGCATATTGATACACATTTGCAAATATTGGCGGAAAAACCTACAAAAAAAGTCTGTTTGCATATAAAAAAAGCAGCATTTACACAGCTGAGTATCAGAATGTTATCTTTGCACTGAAATTCCCCACATTCAGATACTGAGATAGCAATACCTAAGCAAAGAGGTAATTTCTTGTCAATGAATTTAAGACATTAAGGACAGTTCAGATTTCTTAAACCCTAGACAAATCTGAAATGGCAGATATAAATACACAAATACTTCCTAAAGTTTTTTGATATTTAGTTTCTAGTACTTGTTATACTACCTCCCTCCTTGTGCTTAAGCACTTATTTCCAAATTCATGCAATGATACACTGCAAAGATCTGTATTATCTGAAAGATAGTAGCTTTTAAAGCCTTATTACCATTGTCTATTTTCTGAGCTGTTCTGGGATCAAAGTTCAAGTATTTTTGTAAATCTGGTGTCCAATTTCTTATGTCATTTTCACTGTATCGTCCTTTCCAACGTAAGTGGCTCCAGGGATTTTTCAACTGAAGAAATCGAAGCCCCTAAAGCAATACAAAAAAACCTGCTAGATTCAACTTGTCATGGTAATTTTTATATTAATGTTAATATGGAATACAGACCCACAGCTAAAAAAAAACATCATTAAGCTTTCTAGAATTTCCCAGTGGACCTCAAGACAAAATAAACTATGTAAGCTATTAGAGAAAAAAAATAAAATCAGCAGCTACCCATCACACACAGGTTTCATACAAGCATTTGAAAACATCTTCAGTTTTACTTGATACCTTATATTCTCTTATGTCCAAGACCGCATATGCATGGGTTGGAACTAAACCCCATTTTTCTCCTTCCTCTTCGGACATCACCCCTGTTGCTGTTGTGATAAGGACATCTCCTTTGTGAAATCTGTTCAAAAAGCAGGTGACAATAACTCAATAAAAAGGTTGCAAGTTGCAAACTAACACTTTCCAGACACTGCAATAGTATATTTTCACACTGCCCATTCCTGTGACCCTGCTTTACAAAACTGGAAGTCTTTTTTAATGCAAGCAGAAATCACTCCTGAAAAAGCAGAACTATTAACTTTTAAAGCCTGTACTGAAAGTAATTTTAATTATAAAATAAAAATTAGCATTTATCAACATGAAGTCCAATCTGTGTCACTTAAAGACTTCAGCTGAACACAAATGTGGTTTCATGAACACTGAGCCAACCTCTACATAGAGCAAATTAACAACTCGGTCACAACTACAGAATTCTGAAGGAACTTGCCGAAACCTAAAGAATGAGAAGTTTCTGCTTCAATACTTTTGCAGTTGTTCACATTGAAGCTGTGTCCCCCAGCAGAGACCTTACAGGGTCTGAATTGCCAATTCACAAAAAACTAGTTCTCCAACTGTTCTGAATTGCAACTGTTAATTTCAAAACAGCTGTGAAGACACATTAGCATGTTCTCCAGTCCATGCTGAAATCCATCTACATGCTCAACATCCCTGGACAGTTTACAGGGTCACTGGACTAGATATTTTTACATTTTCAATTCACATTTACAGGCAAGGCTATAATAGCTAGATCCCATCTTATTTGCAGTCACACCTCCAAACTACAACGCCAAAACACCTAAGAAGTTGTTGACAACCAACTGGGAGCACCTAACCTACTGGAAAAGCACTGTAGAGAGTCACACTCTTATCGTGAATGCAGATGTTTCAGTCAATGCAATATGCATTTCAGTGCGGTGAAGGGGGGTAAGAAACAGGTTGCACAAAAGAGTTTTGAAAGAAATCAAAGTACTTCCTAGCTGACATTTACAAATTACAGTTGTATCTTTCACCATAAGCAGAATCGTTATGGTAGGTCTGAAAGTCAGTATTGCAATTTTGATAGATACTTGCTATTCCTCCAGATTTACTAATGGGGCCTAACGACCAAGATCTTGTGATATGACTAGAAATACTATATTACATCTGCCTGCAGATCAATGCTGGGGAACGGTGTGGTAGCACAGAACATGTTTCCTTAATCTTTTTAAATGCTTCTAACTTGGATATTGATTCCATGCTGCTCTTCTTCAACTCTGTATTTTCTTCGTCAAGAAATGGGTTATCACTTTTTCTTCTTCAAATGTAAAGAAGAAAAATGACATCAAACTAAATTCCACAATATTTTACTTCTCTACCAAAGCCACCAATACCTGAATTTTTATTGTTCCAGAGAGCACATGGAGGTGTTATAAAACACAATTTGTGGTGGTACCAAAATGCTATCAAAGGATCTATGGTGACTGTACTGATTTTACAGTGGTAATGCAGCTACTACACAGCAAGCATTTTAATTACTTAATAAAGAACAAACTTCTACCTCTGATAAAGCATTCTGAAAGTACTATCTTTATTGAAAGCTTGATTGTCAGAGTGCATAGCAATTCTTTCAGGTATCCAACCCGTCAGTGCATGTAGATCAATATTCTGAAATGCAAGCATTCAAAAGAAATCAGAATAGATAATTATTTATAAGCATACGATGTCTGTATGTAAATTATAAAAGTGTCTTAAAAGAAATAGAGTATACACAAGCAACAATACAGCTCCACACATAAAAGGCTCAAGATTAAAACTATATTAAAAACAAAAAAAACCCCTTATTTGATTAGTTTAGGACAACATTTCCAAATAGCCTCTCTCAAAAAAAAAACCACAACTGTGAAGTAAACTGATGGAACAACAATTTCAGCGCAATGAAAGCGTAAGAAAATGATAAATCAGTTCAGTTCTACAATGCATTCTATTTATTTCATTGATTCAGATAGTTAAAGCACAGTTTCAGAAGCACTATTTGGAACCTTGCTATTATATATTTGTTTTAAATAATTTAAGTTTTACTTCTAAGGCTCATGGCTTGGATTTTTTATTCTTTTTGGTAAAGCTGACACTGACATGTATTTCCATAAAAAGAGGCTTTAATCTCTCCATTTCATTTCCTTGAAATATTGCTTATTCTCTTTTCTTTTGCTTCATATTCATCAAAGCAAAAGCAGAGACTATAAATGCTAGAAGTGTCAACAACCATCACTACTAGGTGGGACTTGAGGAATTACAAGTACAACACTAACAGAAAGTAACTCCAGTTACACAAGGAAGCAATAATATAGTAGAGAGGACAGGGTGCAGGAAGGGTGGAGATAAAGCGCCACAAGTCAAGCTGTTTTTCCAGATAGAAGTTAGAAGCCGATGATGGGAATTAACCACAGCAATTCTCACCAGCTTGTCCTCCAAAGCAAAGCAGCCCAACACTGACACATAAAAACGTATGCTGCTTTTAGCCCTTTGTATAAAGCCACATTTGTCTCCAAACTAATTTTTCAGAAGGTGATGATTACCTAGCATACCCTCAAGAATGTGATTAACCGGACATCAACTAAAGCATGAACAGCACCATGAAATAAGAAACATACTGTTAAAATTTTAAAGAATTTTAAAATTAAAATCAGAAATGCTTCCCAAATAATGAATGAGGACAATGTGGACTGCCCATTTCAGCAGACTGGCCCTCTTTTAAAGAATGATTTACACAGAATCGTAGAATCACCAGGTTGGAAAAGACCTCTTGAATCATTGAGTCCAACCACTTCTATCTGCCACTAAACCATGTCCCTGAGCACCTCGTCTACCCGTCTTTTAAACACTTCCACGGATGGTGACTCAACCACTTTCCTGGGCAGCCTGTTCCAGTGCCCGATGACCCTTTCTGTGAAAAATTTCTGACTACCTGCAGTACAATGACTGTTTCTTTAGTAACCACTTTGCAGGAATCCATTACATGTTTACGTGAGTGGAACAATCTGATAAGCAAACAGATCAAAGTACTTGCTCTCTCTACAGACATGTACAACATGACTATCTTGTTCCATTCCTAGCTGACTTCCCTTACCTAATGAGAGAGAAGTGTCCTATCCCAGTAGTACTGATATGGGGGAAAAGAAAATTCAACAAACCAGAAGGAAAGTTATTTGACCCAAGATTATCAAAGTGGAATTTTTGCACCTTTGGGATAATCTCTTACTTACAGAATTAGATCCAGGAAAATCATATCCTCCCATGACCTTCATGTAAGCCTTTTCTATTAGTGATACCCATAATTCATTCTTGTTGTTAGAATAAGAGCAGAGAAGTTCACCACTGTGATCAATAGGTAACTGGTCATCTATGATTACCTGTGTGAAATAAATTAAAAATCATCATAAAGCTAATAAATTATTCTGGAAGCATTTAAAAAAAACCCCAAACAACTAAACTCTCATTAATGTACAGTTTCTCGGGCAGCTAGATCTGACCACTGTGCTCAGACATGGACATGTCCATCAATCCTGCAGTGGTTTGCCCAAGTGAACAAGAAATTTTAATGCCAACTCTTAACCTGCACTGGGTCCTCTGGGTGATCTGGCAACGATACCTCCCTGAAACACTCATTCAGTTTCTGGAATTTTGCAACTCAAAGACTTTCTGACTCACGGGTTATACCTCATCAATTAACAGCCTTCGAGGACCTTTCCTTTACTCCTGCACCGTATGAATACTACCACACAACTTCTAACTCCCACAAACATCATTTCTCACTCTGATTAGCAATTATCAGTGCTACGGTTAAGAATTATACAAATAAATGCATTATTTCATGCTCTTATTCATTGCACTGAAAAGAAAAAAATGTAGTTTGAGTTTATGAAGTTCTATCACCTATCTTCAGGCATCCCCCCCCACCCAAAAATGTTGTGGTCATTCAAGTTATTCCTCTATGATCATTCCATGTCTATACTCTTCCTGGATACACCTCCTTGTACTTTTTAGTTCTGTTACGTCCTTTCTAAGATGAATTGTGAGAGTAGACTATTTGCAACCCCTGCTCATAGATATGGAATGCATAATTTCATTCTTATATGGTTGTCGTAATTCTTTTAAACAATATAAAGATTTTTAAAAATGTATTTAATGTAAGGTTATTCTCATGAATGCCTGTAGAATAAATACTTACATTCTTTTCAGATACTTCCCAACCAGAATTAATTTCAAAAGGTTTAACAGTTTAAAACTCCTTTCCAACAAAACATATCTCAAGTTCTTGCTAATCAAGCATAGCTTCACAGTGAAGCACACCAAGCCCTTAAAATATATGGCTTAAACGGTACTAAATGTCCCCAAACCCACTTACCTTTCTAGGTACACCATTGATGTGAAGCTTCACCATGTATTTGCCACATGGATTATACTCTGGTTCTCCCTTCTTATTCTGAGGGTAAATTATGCTGTTAAAAAAGAAATAACAAAAAACTGAGGAAGTTGTCACGTAAACAACTTAGCTCTACGTATATTGATAACTATAAAAGTGGGATTAACACAACCTGTTTCTGGGATTTACACTGAACATAAACATGGAACAATATGGAATGTCTAATGCAAGAGCAACTCAAGTTTAGTAAAAATGACAGTGAAGTTTAAATAGGTTTTATTTTTCAGGCCTGGCTCTTGCTGCAGTTCTCTGCTTAATTTAGTAGCCTAATTGTCTCTCCAACAGAAGGAAGGCAAACAAATTTGTCTTACTATGAAACAAATGGTACTTTGCATATAACTGTAGTATAAGTAAGTATTTGCCTGAATAACAGCTCAAACATTTGAAGAAGGAGAAGACAGTGCAGAACTCACTGCTCTTAAAAAGAATACAAGTTCAGGTCTAATGAGTATTGGTTAAAACAAAGAGGTCCAGGAGCAATGTTCACACACTGGTCTGACAATGGGCTCCTGTGCCAAATTTATCACGGGACACCAGTTCAGGGGAACTAAGATAGTGTTAACATTAATTCTGCAGTGAGACACAAGCTGGACCACCTGTTGCACAGTAGTTGTCACAGCGAAGTAGGAAAATAAACCCATACGGACTTATAAGTAAAACATCTATTAAAAACCAAAGCCTTCCAAACTATTTATCCCTCCTGAAAGTGCATCTAAAGTTGGAGTCCAGTGTTTATATACTCATCTATATAAAGCTGGCTTCCCTCTCAGACATGTTAAAACCACTCAAGTCCCAAGAGGATGAAGGTGAAACAAATGCTAGTTTTTACTGTGTCTAACTGCCACATAACACACTGCAAACCCATGGCAGAATTATCTCTGAAAAGATCTTAGAAAGAACTGCTGCTTACCTTGTAATCAATTTTTTGTTATACCTTCTTTCATATGCTGCACTGATAGCTAGTGATGCCACAAAAGAACAATCTGACACTATTGTCTATAAATAAAAGACAAACAGTGAGGACATTTATACGTAACTTAGATGCCGAAAGACAAACTGGGCACGTAGAGAGAAGGAAAATCATCAATTAGTCATTCCCTTCAGGAGGAAAAGGATTTGAAGCAAGAGAAGCAAAGTTACTACTAAAAAGGCAGGAAACGTATGCTTGCTCTATGCTAGGTTCCCACAGAGCAAGTCAGTGTTAGAATTGAATGACAATCATAGGCAAGTGCAGATACCTCAGCATTCACTGATGCTTACTCCCTTCTCCCCAAAACATGCTGTGTAATATAAAACATATCCAATGGCACAATCTGTTGCTGGTTTCAGAATAGCTTGTCATCTGCAGCTTAACAGCAAACAACATTTCCACTACTCTCAGTGGGCCACTTTGCTTCCGTTTAAATCAATATTTGAAAATCTTGACTATCATTTTTTCCATGCAGTAAATTAAGTGAACAATTCACTGCAGAACACACCTTGTCTTTTTCCATACTAACCATATCACTATTTCTAGAAAAGAGGACTTTTAAATTCTCATTTCCACTTCCACTGCTAGCATACCTGTTTATTCTGCATGGAATCTGAAGTGATACTATTTATTCATTCATTCATTTAATACGATGAGAGCCAAGATAAGCACTCTCATATTTAGAGATTCTTTTTTTGAACACGAAGTTCTTGTATGCCCTGCAATAAACTGCCAGCTGCACACATTCCTCTTTAGGAACAATTTACCTGTTTGATGCTGAAACTTGATACAGTATAAATCATCGTGGGGTTATTTGTTATGTCATCTGGTCGCACCCACTTGGCAAACATTGCTTTCTGTTTGGGGGATAATGGTAACTTCCCACATTTATCACTAGGTTTAAGAAAGAAGAAATACATCAACAGCAGTTTAGAAAGAGCTTTTCATTACATATTCAGTCTTACTTATGTCTAAGATGGTGCAAAATACATGCAGAACAATCACACAACTTTCGATGAACAGCTTTAAAACAACTTCAAAGAACACTACTGCCAAGTTTATGACTTTTAGGGGAAAAAAAGCAAAAATATTAAAAACAAGGAATAAACCCCAAGAGCGTCCCTCATACAGGAGTCAACAGGAGAATGAAATTTCAAAAATCCATCTACACCAGTAGAATTCTAATTCTTCACTTTCTCTCATTATTAGTTCATCATATTGAAATGTTTCTTTAGTTCTGAAAATACTGAGGCTTGCTTGATTCACAAGCCTGTAGCAGAAAACTGAAAAAACCCAAACCAGCTCCAGGTATCTTTATCTATTACAGCTTTGTAACCTCAATATGCTGTTAGTGCTCATGAATGAAGGTCTCGCAGCTACATTTCACTCTTTTTGGAACAGTCCTTTCCAGAGGAAATGGCTTTCACCTTCCTTGTACAGATAACTGAGGCAGAGGGAGGAAAACTCATTTGCATTCAACAGAACAAGGAAATGGACCTGACTTGCCAGCCCAGCCCCGTATTCCAAAAAGCCAAATACAGTGTTGTTCTTAAATGCCTGAAGACATAAATGTGAAAACACTGTAGAGCAGGATGAATGTAGATTAAACAGTTTAAGATCAGACTGGAAAATGGTAATATTTAAATAATCTCTGCCAGAATTATGCTTTAAAGCCTACTTAAACAATTTTAAAATCTGGAAAACACAAACACCAAGCATGTGAGAGCTTTGGAAACAAAAACAAAAGTACAGTTCAGTAGTTGAATTATACTTACGAAAATGGCATAGGGAAGGCAAAACGTTCCCTCAGATCAACACTCATGAAAGGCACATATTCAATGCCATTAATTTTTGAAGTCTTCCTGCAAGTCATAAAAAAAACCCCAAAACATAGTTACAAACCTACCTATCTATCTAAGACTTAAATTCTAGAAGGTAACAGCAAAATTAGTTTTTAAAAAAATAACAAGACATGGTGCTTCTGAAGACACAACTACTACCTCTTGAAAATGAAACCGTTTTATTTATTTGGGTTTGAAATTACTTCATGGCTCAGTCACTAATCCTGCAAGAACACACCTGCAGAGAAGTCACCATGCCAGGATAGAAATGATCAGCCACAAACCCCTTCATAGTTCCAGAACTGTCTAAACAGGATTTCTCAAGTCCCTTAAGCTCTCATTAAAAAGTCTTGGAATAAGCTGACAGCAATTAACTATTAGCAACACTTAGATTTTATCTAAGTGAGGCAGTATTTTGGAGCCAATTAAAAATACTGCATGTGTTAAGTAGTACATTTTTGACTAAAGCATATAAACCACTAAAAAGCTAGAATCATATGCAAATACGTTCCTAGTTTAAGTTTCAAACAAGGAGGTAACTGAAAAGGTACGCGAAATACTTCCAAATCCAATGATGAGACACTAAACAACTAGAAGCTCTCTCATAAAACTTAAAATAACCAAAACCCACAAAAAACCCCCAAAACATCCCAAAAAAACCAGGCACTGGCACTACAAGAGGGGAAAATGTGAAATTTCAGTAATGTAATTCTTACTGTTCTGCAACTTTTTAAACACATGTACATTTCTATCCTCATGACCATATCCTCAGTCTATTTAAATCCCCTAAAGTCATGAAGCAGACCAAATAGTTTGTGATCAAGTGTTGAGCATCAGCTCTGTCCCAGTCTTTTTCACTGCATGGGGAAGAGGAAGTGTGAAACACCTCACAGACTGCTTTTTAAAGACATATTAGATAGTTTTAAGTCTTGATTTAGGCTAAAGGTTTTATGAATTATCCATAGCTTATTCCATCTACAATAAAAATCAAAGCAGAAGGAACTGGATGTAAGAGAAGTTGCAGTCCTATAAACTACTATGCTTCCCCCATTTCCAGTCAGGAAGTAGTTGTACAATCTGTAAAAACATCTTTGTACCTTGGCTTCGCAGAGCCAGACCTTTTGTGAACTCACTCAGGTAGGTATAAAAAAATAAGGGTATGAAAAATAAGCCTGGCAGTTACCAGAAATTGCTTTCCAAATACATTTTAGAAAGCATGTTCTGTGAATAAAAATGAGTAATCACCCTACCTCTGTTTATATACCTCATGCTTCAGCTGCTTCCATCTACTGTGTAAGAGCCACAAAGGACATGAGCACAAGCGATAATATTTCAGAAAAACCTGTCTTCAACTTACCTGAGTACTTCAATCTCCTCGGCAGTGTATCTCTGACCTTGAGGTTCACTAGCTTGTACTGCTCTGATTGTCTGTGGCTTATCATTTAAGGAAAAATCAGGTCCCAGTGGGAAGAATGTTCTGACTGGCTGATTTGGTTTAGTTGCAGTTGACTTTTCCTTCTGAGATGACTTC
This sequence comes from Piaya cayana, assembly GCA_013389865.1. Taxonomy (NCBI): domain Eukaryota; kingdom Metazoa; phylum Chordata; class Aves; order Cuculiformes; family Coccyzidae; genus Piaya; species Piaya cayana. Next base: position 12,516 of record WAAB01025985.1, read on the forward strand.
GACATAGATTCCTTCAGTGCCTCTGCTCTAAAGCAAATAAAAATGCATTTTCTTTTCAACAATTATAAAAACATAGCTATGGTTTGATTTATTCCCCTGGTTCACATTCCTTTCCCTAAGTCTGCACACCCCAAGATTCCCAGAAGGTTGGCACAACAGCTGCTATGCTCTGCTATCTCCAAGGAGAAGTCCACAGGAGCCAGGTCTACACAAAATCCATACTCATTACAGCACAGAACAGACACACTAGACTGACAAATTCAGAGAGTGCGCTTAGACCTGACAGCCAAGTACATTTACCAACGGTAGCAATACTCACCTATCCAGTGCTTGTCGAGCCAGCTGTTTCAGTTTAGACTGGAGGCCTGCTTCTGAAGTTTCAGTAGCCTTAAGTGCAAAATAAAAAAAGAAAGCTACACATCCGAAAACCTCCACAGGTTTTATAAGCTATCTATAAAATTCCACACATACAGATTACAGAAAACAGTAACTAGCTGTTTTTTTCCAATTCTCTTTTGAAATAAGCCAATGTTCGTTTTTTTTCCACATCTCTGCATAAAAAGCACATTAAGTAAGTAAATATCATTTTGCTGTTCTACTGAATGTTCATAGAATGGAAGTGGTATTTAAAATTCTTCAGCATGTACACACAAAAAACCTGCCAGAAAAAATAACCGTATCGAAACACTACGGGCAGAAAGCAGACAAAAACAAACACTGCAAATTCTACTGAGTTAAACGTGTTCCAATTCTTTTCCCCAAATGAGGAAAAAAAAAAAATCATGATAAGTTAGGAAAAAAATGTGAGTGTTTACTTTGATAAAATACAAACAAACAAGATTGCTTGCGAATTAAAAATCTTGTTCTTGCACACCTACGGCATAAAACAAGCTATGATAGGGCACCAAAACAGGTATGAAGAATGCTAAATCTGGTTCCCAGCTGGATTTGCAGTTGTGACAGTTGACACTTGTTTTCCTCACAGATGAAACACAGCTACTGCAGCTAAACAATCTGCAAGAGGCACAATAGGAGGTGTGGTTTCTCCTGTGACACCCACAAGCTGTTTTCAGGTTCTACATTTGTACCTTGACCAATTCTCCCAAGTCAGCTAGATCAACCGATGACACAAAAGGCAAGCAACTTTCACCCCAAGAAACAAAACTAGAAACACTTTCTATAAGAATCTCTTTTCATTTGCAAATAAATTACATTCTAGAGTTGCTGGCTAGAAAAGGCTTTGAAAGACGTATGAAGGTAAGCAGTGGAGATGCAATACCAGCACACTCATCTAGAAGTCAGCCATAGAAGAGGAGGAATGGCTACTCTCTGAGTACTTCAAGGGTAAGGAAGAAAGCAATCTCTCCACCTGAATACACCGAGGAGAAAGACAGAAGCAAAGCTTCAACATAGCAGAGTTCCTTCAACCTTCTTTCATCCTGGGAAGAAGAGGGTACTTTTTTGATCACCCTGAGGGACAAAGCCTATGCTCACCTCAACAAAATAATACGCTAGTCAAGATTTAAAGAAATTTCAGCAGTATCTGGACCTAGCGAAACACACAATAAAAGCAGATGCTTATGACATAATTTCAAGCTAACTTCAATATGTTTAAGCAATATTTGCATGCACTGACACAACAGGAGGAGGAATGCAGGCAGAGGAAAGAGAGCATGCTGCCACCGTAAATTTTACATAATAGAATGAAGATTTTTCTGCTCCAACAGCTCAAGTGGAAAAACTAGAGCAGCTACACTAAGTCTTCATCTGGTTGCACCGTATCACCAGGGCTTCTTAACCTACCTAAAACCAGTTTACAGAATGCTGAGAAAACATCATTTTACTCAAGCAGGTAGAAAAAGTAACATTCCCCTCCCAACAATCCACGCATATTTACATTATAAAAAGCGAAGAGAAGGGAAAAACAGACTTGGTGGAGTTACAGTATGATGGTGAGCTCTTCCTGTAATGAGTTAGCCAAGCCAACTGGACTGAACTGAAAAAGGCAGTACCTGTAATTACAGTCTCTATTTACATAATTCCCAGTTCATCCTTCCTATCAATTTCAGTCTGAATTGAATTCACTTGTAACTGCTTTAATGCCAAACACTGCATAATCAAATAGGACTTTTACCAGTTTTGGCATCAATAGACTGTTATGCTTGCAGAAAGCGTTACACACACGAATTTGCCTTAAATTACTTCCTTTGGCATAGTCAGAAAATAATATAGCTGACACGTTAGCAGGTCATCTTCAGTTTTAACAGTTCCAAATTTCTGTTTTAGTGTTGTATTTGCTCCAGGGCAAAAAAATACATCTAAAAAGATCCAGAACATCTCTAGTTTTTAGTATAATCCAGCTCAGGAAAAACATATAAATCGCAAAGCCCCATAAATTTACAGTGTTTAATAGCAATATAACAAAGAGTAGAAGAAACACTTAAAAAAAAACCAGTGGAAAAAGATTAAAAAGAGTTTTTAACAATACAGGTACTCCATTTTTAAGCCAGCCTTTGAGGGTCAGTCACTTGTGTAAGTGGAAGAATTTCTTACCATCACATAATTCCACCAAGTTAACACGTAGCTTAACATACTGTTTTCAAACAGAGTTCCACCGCTTCTGTGTACAGCTCTATAGCTTCTTCTGCATTGCCTTTATCATCTTCATCAAAAGCCTGGGTAACTAGGAAGCGAGCACGCTCCAAGTCCAACTGTTGTTTTGACTTCAGAGGATCTGTGTTCTGCAGCTGAACTAAATGGAAAGGGAAGTGGTTTAGCTTTCTACAGAGTCAGACATGCAAAACCTCCCTCAACATGGTACTGAAACACTAGCAATTCTAATTAGATGGATAATATCTGTCTTTTGGGTGGAAAACTTTGCTAAAAACATCTTTGCAAGGAAAAGAAAACATCACCACCGTTCCCCAAAGCAGAGATACATTACACATGTAAAATTACACATGTAAATAACATCTCTTTAATACTACACTAAGGACAAGGATGTTTAAGTAAGTAATATTCAGCATCATTTGTGATTACGTCAGCTATGGCAATATACGAGCTCCTTAGATGTCCACTTGATACCTTGATTAATGACCTGAAGGAGAAGATGGAATGCAGACTTCACCAAGGCTGCAGATCCTGCTAGTCAAAGGGACACAGACAAGCTGAAGTAACAAGGGGACAGGAACCTCAGGAAAATTTTAGGCTAGGCTGGATGGGGCCTTGGGCAGCCTGACCTAGGGGGAGGTGTCCCTGCCCATGGCAGGGGAGTTGGAATTAGATGATCTTTAAGGTCCCTTCCAACTCAAACTATTCTACAATTCTTTGAAATTCAACCAGGGCAAATGCCATGCCCTGTGCCTGGGACAGACGAACACCCTGCAGGGTACAGCTCTGTAGAGGAGGGCCTGGGGTCAGCTGGGACCTCACTGCTCTCTACAATTACGTGAAAGGAGGTTGTAGAGAGGAGGGAGCTGGGCTCTTCTCCCAAGTGACAGGGGACAGGACAAGAGGGAATGGCCTCAAGCTCCGCCAGAGGAGGTTCAGACTGGACATTAGGAAAATATTTTTCACAGAAGGGGTCATTGAGCACTGGAACAGGCTACCCAGGGAGGTGGCTGAGTCACCATCCCTGGCAGTATTTAAAAGATGGGTGGATGAGGTGCTCACGGACATGGTTTAGTGGTTGATAGGAATGGTTGGACTCAATGATCCTGGGGGTCTTCTCCAACCCAGGGATTCTGTGAACTCTTTTGCCCTCTCAAAGTTAGCAATTCTACATAAATATAATCCATTTGTTTCAAATCCATCATGCAGCTGAGGCTTAGATGCAAGTTTTGATTTGTTCCTGATCAATTTTTGTTAGCATATTTAAGTACTTTCCCAGGTTTGCTCTGCAGGTGTGGTTCCTAAGAAAAACTAAAAGAAACAACCATTTCCAAGTCCTTAGGACGCAAGTCTTCGCTTAATTTCTGATGTCTTTCAGAATTCAAAGCACTGATGTGCTCATTGTATTTGTGGTCCTTCACAAAGGACAAGAAAACTAGAATAATGAAAATCAGAGCAAACATCACTGATACCTAGTTCACAGCACTGAGAGCTTTCCACTCAATTAATTTAAGCACAGGTTTAATTAGAAAGCTCCTTACCCACCTGCTGAATGGAGAGCTTGAACTCTCTCCAAGTACTCATTTATTTTTTCTTGAATATTTTCCAAGTTAGAACCTGCCATCCCAGCATAAATCAAGGCTTGTGCAGCTTCCTAGAGTGAAAAAAAAATTGAGAAAAAGTTAATGTTTACTGCCTAGAAAATTAGCCTCCATAAACTGAGGGCCTACAACAGCAGCCATGAAATACATAAAAGTAAGCTTCTGCATCTACAGAAAGACTTAGCTGCTGCAGGGGAATTCTGCTGGAAAGAACAAGTTTCAAGTCATAAGTGGGATCACATTAAATTTCCAATACACGGGCCAACCTGCAGGGCTATAAAGAACCTTTTGACATTACGTAAGGCCAAATCTCGGGTCTGTGTAGTAACATGGAATTTGGAAATTTTAAGTAAAATTTTTCATGCATGCACCAAAATCAGTTAAGTAAACTCACAAGTCACAAACAGCCTTTTATTTTCACAGCTGCAGGTTTAAGGTTAGGGTGAAAAAAAAAAAGCTACTTCCCTGTTATTGGCATTTAATCTGATAATAATGCTAGGAAACCAATACAAAAGCTTTGCAAAATCAAATGCACAGAATTTTGCCTTAGGAAGTCTCTTGTTTTAATATTAAATAAAGCTATCCAACCTGGAAAGTCTCCAAATTTAAAGCTCTCTAGCTCCTCAAACTTTGGGCTTTTTAAATGCTTTTGTGTACACAAAACACTGGATATTGATGAAAGTCTACTTCCAGGTAGCAGCGCAGGCCTCCAGCTCACAAGCACAGTATGTTACTCCTGTTAAAGCTTTTCCCATATTGCACAAGTCTTGTAAGTAAAAAATCCTTCTGTTGCACAAGTCATTTATCCATTCACTAAATTTATGAAAAACATGCAATGTTTGGCAAGGTTGTAATAAACAGTCAGAGCTGACAAAGTCTCAGGAGCATATGGAGAACTGAGATTTGTTACTCTCAAAAATGAGGATAAAATTCTTACTTTGTACTGATTATTGGCATGGACCCCACACCACCTCCACCCCCTACCCCCTTCTGTGGCAGCGTTATCTTCCCAGCAGCCACAGAAGAGACAAGGCAGCAGTCATGTAGCAGACCAAGTATGTAGGACACAGAACAATAACTAGGGAGCTGCTCCACAAAGATGGTGCTCAGCAAGTTCGCTCTGCATACAGCAAGCACAGAGCTGTGGCCAGAGAGTCTCCTGCGTGATTTATGGACGTGATTTTTGTCGAGCTTAGCAGTCCGCTCACATACACGTCTACCTAGTTTTCCTAAGGTTAAAACTGATCCTGATACAGTCTGTACTTGTATCAGGATACATTTTCACTGACTTGCTCACACATATACTGAGCAATGTACTGTAATAAAGTAGTACTGCGCACAGCTGTCAGACTAAGTGCACACACTGCTGCAGATAAACAGAGTTTATCGGTATTGTTATGGGTAACTAAATTCCGCATCTATTATACGTCACATATATATGCTTAGCTCACCCTACATTAACAATCAGATTAGAAAAAGCCAAACATAACCCTCCTCCTATCTTCCACACTTACATGCATTGGCCATCAAGACAATTACACTACTTTGTATACACCTGAAAGTCACCTAGTACTCATGAAGGAAAAGCCAAGTACAGAGCTGTTGGCAAGCTGTGCAAGAGAATTACTTTGCCAGGATAATGGAATACTTGGAATAATCACTGCAACGAGTGTAAACACAGGCTTCCAAGAAATCCCTTCTTGCAGGTAAGAATTATAGTCAGTGAGAGAATACTGAAATAAGCTAGCAAAACATAAATCCAAAAAAATGAGACAACTTACACTGGTAGAAAAATGCATAATGCTTGCACAAGAATCTACTAAATATCAGTAGCAAGTCCAGAGATATGGAGCAAGACACTGAATCAACCTCATCGCACCCCCAGTTCCACCACCCTGAAGCTATACTGAAATAAGAAGTTCACATCCCTAACAGGAAGAATGCTCACGTGTGGTTAAAAACACATCACAGGTACCTTGCGATCTGAAGTGAGCTCACTGCTGAGCATCTTTTATTTCACCAGGTACCTTTCTACACACAGACGACTGATCATACAACAGAGCTGTTCCCAGCTGCGATGTGGCCACTTGTGGTTCTCCAGAGGGGTCACATCTCTGACATAAAACTGAAGTGTTTTCCAAGTCTGGGTAGGGGAGAGGCCAGGGCTGGAAGTGGAGAACCAGCAGGCCAGAGAGGCTTTTAGCAAGGTTATGGCATCACTTCCCACAATCACCAAAGGGGATCCATCTCCAGTAGATCGGAGGTGTCCGCATCTACTTTCCAACTACAACCCCTAAGCCCACAGTAAACAGTGGTGCACAGGCAGTACTTGCAATACTGAATGCCAGCAAATCAACTCAGACTCGTTTTGAAGTTTTAGAAAGCAAGGACCCTTTAATCAGGCCTGGACAACACGAGGGATTGTTCTCCATCAATCATGTGCAGCAACACAAGAGCTGGTTACAGAATATTTTTCCTCACTTACATGGACAAGTAGAAATTTTCCTAGAAATCTTATGCATGTTCTGTTACTTTCCAAGGACTAATATTAATCAGAGAACCATAAGGTTGGAAAAGACCTTAGCCATCATCAACGCCAACTGTACCTATGCACTACGAAATCATGTCCCCAAGCACCTCATCTACCAGTCTTTTAAACACTTCCTGGGGCGGTGACTCAACCACCTCCCTGGGCAGCCTGTGTCAGCACTTGATAACCCTTTCTGTGAAGAAATTTTCCTGAATGTCTAATCTAAACTTCCCCTGACGCAGTTTAAGGCCATTACCTCTTGTCCTACCACCTGGGAGAAGAGACCAACACCCACCTCTCTGCAACTTCCTTTTAGGTGATTGTAGACAGCAATAAGGTCTCCTCTCAGCCTCCTCTTCTCCAGGCTAAACAACCCCAGTTTAATACTATTATGAACTTCACAAGAGGCAAATCTCTCACTAATTTGGAGCCAACTCTGCCTGACCTTGCCTTTGAGATAGGAAAAGCCTACAAACAGAGATGATTAGAGAAGGCACCTCCATCCAGCACAGATCACACTTCAAACAAGGCATTAACCATCCCCAAAAGAATGAAGAGTGTAACCATGTCGGGGAAAAGACTATTTGAAAAAAATCCCACATACTATTAAAGAAAACATGCTATCAGAGAGACATTCTGACTTTCAGGAAATACAGTTCTTTAGCTTAAATAGCAACATGTCACTTCTTGTAATACTACTTTTAGTAATACCACTGTTTGTATCACTTGCACGCACCTAAAAATAAAAGGCAGGGAAAACACATTGGGAAACTTGACCTGAAAGGACCCTGCACCTCCCCAGGCAGGAAAACTGCTCAAGTGCAGGCCCGGTGCCCCTGGCGAGGGGGGGGAAAGGGGGAAAAGGGGGCGTCCCTCGGTGGGGAGGAAAGGTGGAAAGGGGACCCCTCTTGGTGGTGGTGGGGGAAAGGGAGAGTCCTCTTGGGGGGGCGGAGAAGGGGGGAGAAGTGGGAGGGAAGGGAGGAGAAGGAAGGGGAAGAAGCGGCGGCCCGCCCCCCCTCGCCCTGTACCTTGTAGTAGAAGGCCGCTTCCTGGTAGCTCCCGCTTTGGTCCCGCTGCACCGCCAGCTGCGCGAATTTCACCGCATCGAGCTCCAGCGCGGCAGCGTCCATGGCCGGTGCCAGGCCCGGCCTCGCGCCAGCTCCCCCCGCCTCCCTCTCCCTCCCAGCCGCCTCCGTCCCATCTCCAACCCCCCGGGAGAAGGTTCCTCGTGGTCTTTGGAGACCCCCCCAAAGCCCCTGAGATGCCACCAGGAGGTCCCCCTCACTCACTCGGCGTCCTCCACGGCCACGGGACACTTGTACTGGGCCGTGTTGAAGAGGCAGATGTCGGCGTATTGGCGCACTGGGAGGAGATGGAGGAAGAGGAAGANCGCGGGGTTCCCGGAGCGGGCGTGGTTTGCAGGGAGGAGGGCGTGGTTTGTCCAGAAGTGGGCGTGGCTTGTGGGGAAGAACGTGTTTTCTTAGGAGTGGGCGTGGCTTCCAGATAGGCGGTGTCGTTACCGGGGTGGGCGGGGTTGTGCCTATGTGGGCGGGGCTTGTGGGGTTTGTAGTAATATAGAAATACTATGGGTTGTAGTAGAGAGAGAAACAGAAGTTCTCTTCAAGTCTCGTCCTCTGATGTGTGAAGACTTCATGGGTGTATTGAAGCGAAGTTTTGAGTCAGTTGAATTGCTTTGCCAGGAATAAGATTTCCCTCCTTAAGGACTGGTGGGGGAGACTAATGTACCAGTGTTTGATGATCAAAGGTCTAGCTGGAATCTTTAGTCCTAGAAAAAAAACTTGTTGAACACTATTTCCTCCGTTAAGGGTAACATGACAGGTGTGATAACCATAGAGTGAGTACAGCAGACAGGAGAATTGTAATTCCTGTGTTGTTTTTCACTTTTTAATGTTGACATGGGACCAGAAAAGGTACTATGTGGCCAAAAGGTATCCAGCATGCTCTTTGTAATTTAGTTCAGTTTCTTGCTGTGACTCAACTCCTTTGACTTTTCTTTTATCGCACTCACTGTCTACTGGATGCTCATTTTCTTCTGCATAAATGGAAGAAATAAATAGATGTATATGCAACAGTGTTTTAATAAAAGCTAGATTCTCACTTAACACCAAATCTTTTTTTCCCCATGTGCTGCACTACACACCTAGGAAGTGCTCTGAAGCAAACTTGACACCTGAGCATTGACAGATTCTCACTAATGTTAATTTTTCCATGTTATTCCCTAAAACTGCCAAAAGTAATCAAAATAATGAGCCCTAGTTAGTTTTCTAAGTTTCATGGACAGAAAGCGTCCAAAACAGATGCTTAAATGCATCTCATCTGCTGAAAAACATTTTTGTAAAGAAAATGGTATTATTTGCAGGCCAGCAAATTTTTACTAGAAGCAGCTCCTAATGGGTTTGTATTTGCTGATATTTTTTTTTCTTTTTGAAGAAAAACAGTAAATAATTCAGACTATGTGTGTTGAGGGGGATGGGGGCTTTTTTAAAAGTGCTGTTTACATTCTCGTTTTCAATGAAAGGTTAAGTTATGTTGTTTGCAAGTGACTGGAATTTAATCAAGCAAGTCCTTTACTGAAACAGCTTGTTATACTGGAAGATTTGTACTTCCAAGGAATTACACATTGAAAGCTTTATCCACATTCCTCACTGTGATGGGTTGCCTTCAGCTAGCGGCTGAGATTGCACACTGCCACCCCCACCACAGGCAAGGACTTGGGGAGGAGCTGGGAAACGAGTAAGAACAGGAGTGAGAAAATGTATAGGTCAAAATAAAGACAAGGAAATCATTCACTGTTGTTGGCAAAACAGACTCCAGTTGGGGAGTTTAAATTCATTTATTGCCCATAAACATAAATGTTTAATTACTGATTTAGGCACTGGAAAACAAAGATAACAAACATTTAAAAAGTTTGGGAAAAACACTTCTCTTTCCCTTGTTCTTGTTTAACCTCACTCCAGACCCCTCTCCTCCCACCTTGTTATTGATGCATTAGTACAGTCACTGAGGGGATGGCTGACAAGGGAGTCAGATGTCAGTGCGTAGTGCTTTATTTTTGTTGTTCCTCATACCTCTTTTCTTCTGTTGCTCCTTTCTGGTTACTTGTTTGCTGGGCTCTGGTGTTGGTCCTCCACCAACTGTGGTTCCCTTGGGGGCATAAATGCTCCAACATGGCCTGTAGTCCCTTTGGGGCTGTACCTGCACCTCCTGCTCTGACCTTGTACCCTACGTCATTTCTCATAGTTGTAGTTTTTTCTGTCCTTTCTTAAAGCTGTTCTCGTAGAGTCCGTTGTCAAGCCAGCTGTGTCTGACACAGGGCAGCCCTATAGGTCTTCTCACAGAGGCCACCCCTGCAGCCCTGTCACTACTACCAAAACATCAAAAATTACCACAACAAGGTTTGATTTCATTGATTACCTATGTCAAAAGCCAAGAGTTTAAAGACAAAGCAGAATGTATAGCCTTAAATTTTTGAACATTTTTTTCACTGTTAAAGATGTAGAGGTATTACTTATTACACTTAATGGCTTGAAATACCTATTTTTTTTTTCTGTAGTAGGATGCAAACTTAATCAAATGGGAATATGATTTATTAGCTCAATGTGTGTTCTTCTGGCCACTGCACACACATTCCGATCAAGACCTTAAAGACATGAAGATTTAATTTGCTGGACGGAAAATGTAATGAAGTAGGAATGGCATGGGAGGACGTGGTTAAGGGTAGCTGAGTTCTCAACTTCAGCCTGAGTTTGACCCCTTCAAAATAATCCCATAAAAATCACATTGGGCTCAAAACCTAGCCTCAAAAACAGCAGTCAGCCTGCCTGTTGCCCCATGTCCCCAGTTTGGTTCTATCTGTGAAGTACCTTAATGTGTCCAGCAATGTAGGCAAAAAGAAACCAGCATCCCAAGAGACCTAGTTAAAAGCTTTGCTATTCATCATAAGAAAACCAGTTATACAGTACTTTTTCATTGTGCTTTGAGTTAATTAAGAAATACTCATCTTGCATTTAATTATGAAAGGGTGTACAGATGCACTATTTTGGTAGACTGGAATGAGTTTAGTCGTAGAACACAGTTAAGACTGGGTGTTTTAATACATTTTTTTATGAGGACATATTAATGTTATTAATACAGAGTGTTAATTCACCTCTTCCTGAATTCTGCGATACAGATATAAAACTTCTTGTAATGTTTTCAATGTGATGGATTCAGTCCTCTGAAACTACTAGACTGGCTTTTCTTCTTCTGCTTGAAACAGGTATCCACACCAGTGGGACTGCCTGTATGGGGTGCAGAGCAGCTCCCATTAGCCCAGCAGCATCACTGGAGCTGCCCCATCCCACAATGTTCAACACCCCTCCTCCCCCACCCTTCACTGTGCCCATCTTCATTGCCTCCCTGCAGTTGGACTAATGCCTCTGTCTCTCTTCTGTGCTGCCACTGAGAGCCCTGCACTTGCTTGGTGATGTTGGCCAGGTTCTTTTCTTCCCTTGATTCACTGGCTTGGCAGGCTGGGATGGTTTGCTCAATCCCTGAATCCTGACATGGTTTCAGGGACTCCATCCACTCGGTGTTGAGCTCTTCTAGGCTCCCAATGGTGTAAGTCCTTTCGGAGACTCTCTCCTCATTGGCCCTCAATGTCTCAAGGAAGCAATCAACGAGCCCTGGGATTTATTCAAGAGGCACATCCCTGGGCAGGGCAGGGTCACCCTGTGGGTCCCCAAGGGCTTACTTTCCCTGTGCAGAGTGGCCCTGGATGTTCTGGTAGCTGGGGATGGGTGTCTCTGGCAGCGCTCTGAGGGATGGGGCTTCTGCTGTCCCATCTCCGCCAGTGTCCCTCGGTGTGGCGAGCGAGGAACCAATGAGCCTTAGAGCCTCTTCTAGAAGCTCCTCGCTAGTCATGGCACCGCCACCAGCTGGGTCCCCAGTGCTTTCTTTGTTGGGGGCAGCGGAGTGGTTGGAGGGAACAGAACTGGCCGTGGGTACATTGCGGCTTGGGGCTGTCCCCGCAGGCCTGTATGTGCTGGAGAAGTCACTCTGTGTAAAGTGGCTCTGGATGTTCTGGCAGCTGGGGATGGGTGTCTCTGGCAGCGCTCTGAGGGATGGGGCTTCTGCTGTCCCATCTCCGCCAGTGTCCCTCGGTGTGGTGAGCGAGGAACCGATGAGCCTTAGAGCCTCTTCTGGAAGCTCGTCTGGCAGTGGTGGTGTCGCCATGGGACTTGTGCCTTCTAAGGTCTCTTTGGCGCCTCCCAGGGCAGGATGCGGGGGCTCCCCACACTCTACCCTGCTCCAACAGCGGGAGGGAGAGGGTTTAGAAGGGTTGGATTTCCCCCGTGTGTGGAAGAGAGAGATGTGCTGGTACAGCTCTTCCACTCAGCAGTGTTATAGTTAAATAAAGCAAAGAGTATCCAATTAAATTCTTTTAGTATTTATTAAATAGGAAATATAAAGGGCAGCGCTAGACGACCCAGAGAACCTCAGCTTTTCCTGACCCTCAAAAGTTAGAGTTCCTTAAAGAGTCCCTTATATACATTTCTCGGGCCGCGTTAAATCTTTCTGCTCCCTCCGCGAAAATCATGCGCGCTGAGCTCTCAGGCAGGGGAGCGCTGTGATGCGGTTTCCCGCCGAGGGGCCGGTTTCTTGAAATGGTAAGACCTTCCCGCCAGAGGTCCGGGACCGCTTTCCCGCCGAAGGTGTTTTTCCTCCGTCACAAGCTGTGCTCTGTTTTTGTCCGCCAGATGGCTCTTCAACCCAGCGACAGCGCTGGGGCGGCTCCTGAGAACTGGAGCCACGCACTTCTCTTTATTTCAGTACAAACACAACATTTATTCAAAACTTATGCTATTGCCAACCATGGTAACAGAACATTTTTACATTTGAAATGGTAAGACCGCCTCCCGACTTGTTTGGTCAGCAAATTACACCCTTCTTTTATTTACCAGTAATTTGCTGATCAAACCTGTTCAACACCTCACGAGCTGCTTCTAATTCAGGATTTTCATTTGACAAAATCCCCGTTTCCATTTTGATTGCTTCAACACCATTAGTTGCACTTTTTTCAACCTGCTTTTAACAAAGATCACAAATCTATTAACAATACAAGGTCAAAAAGCTAAAGCTAACAACAACATTATGACAGGTCCTGCCAAAGTAGAAATTAAGGTAGTTGGCCAAGAGGATTGATTAAACCAGGATTCATACCAGGAGGATTGAGTTTCTCGTTCCTGTTTTCTTCTCTCAGCTTAGCTAGAGAATCTGTGACAACCCCAGTGTGATCAGCATAAAACCAACATTCTTCACCTAGGGCCGCACACAAGCCTCCTTGCTGTAAGAACAACAGATCTAACCCTCTTCGGTTTTGTAGAACTACCTCTGACAATGAAGTCAGTGATTTTTCTAGATAAGAAATAGATTTTTCTATTTGCGTTAGGTCTTCATCTACTGCAGCTCTTAAAGATGTTCAGCCCTGCTGTTGCTGGACTAAGGAAGCTCCACCAGTGGCAGTTCCAGCGACTCCTAAACCAAGTAGAGTAGCTATGGTGATTGCTGTTACTGGCTCTCTTTTGCAAATCTTATGTCCTTCATTGCACCAATGCAAATACATGGTTTCTTCCCCATGAAGGAGAATTCTGGGCACTACAGTAATCTGAACACAAAATTCTGAGGTATTCTTTTTTGAGGACAATAGTAGACAAGCATGGTGTTAATCCAGTTAGGGAACAAGTCCACCAGGCCCCAACATTAGGTAATACCCATTTAACATCTGATGTGAAGTTTTTAGCATAGTTAGTACACAGAGCCTTGTTTTGATTAGTTATTTTTCCTATACACCAACCACTCTGTCTGACCTGCTGGAGAGTTATCCCTATCTTTTGTTCCTTCCAGTTACATCTGGAGGGATTTTCCTCAGTAGAGGTATTGAAAGGAAGTGCCACAGCTATCCCTTCACAAAAAGGAGGCTTGACGTCATAACATAACCAACAAGAACTAGTGAAATTTGGGTTGGTTGCATTTAAAGCCAGATAAGTCGCTTGCGTTACAGCCCGTAAGGTTTCCTTATCGGTGAATGTTTCTTCTGTCTTAGTTGTGGGGGTTAGGGATGTCCCTGGCGTGTCCAAGAGTATCGAGTTGTTTTGATTTTTAATGGCTGAGTTGTCCTTCTGCTTGGAGGCTTTTTGCTTCACGTTTTTGGATAACTATTACAATTCCTCAATGAATTCCATGCTCCCAATTTCTTATTCTTTGTCCCCAGGTTTGTCCTACTAACCACACAGGATCTTCTGGTTGTAATATGGTAATGTTTAAAAATTTACAAGTTCCTATTTTTATTACATTGCCATAATAGGCATAACTGGTTTTGGTGCACCCCTCTGGTTCCCAGTTCACTCTAAGGTACATTTCCCTCTTTGGGGGGTCCCATCCTGCTGGTACTATGGTTTCACATCCCCAATATGCACAATAATAATGGTTTGGAAAATGACAATAACTTTTCCCTGGGTTTGAGCTGGGACACCAGTGTGTAATTCTATAATCTCCTGCCCTGTGGGATTGCCTGCGATCCCCACATTCACGAAAGGTAGTTACAGGTGACATTAAGCTATGAGGGATCTGATTAAAAGAAGGTGAAGCTGAGTGACTATGGTTTTGAGGACTTAGAGTCCTTCAATCTAGAAAGAGTCCAGGAAAAGGGCTGATGTGGATTGTTACTCCGTACTAAGCCCACCTTTATTAGTATTCAAATTGTTAATAGGGTGTCAGCCTTCTTTTTCCCCACTGTTCGGTACCTCTCTGCCTTCCTTGTCTACTCTTTTGCAGAGAGCAATGGGACATCAATATATTCTCGGCAGCAGCAGGTAATCTTCAGGGGAATTTTTTTTTTTTTCTGGCTTTCCCTGAACACCCCTTTGAAGGTGGGAATTTGTTCTATGACTGGACTCCTTTCCAGACAAATCTTACAATACACCCCTTTATCGACTTAGGCCAGCCTGTTTATATATATTTTATATATATATATATGTATATATCTCAGAAATCGGGTATCAGCAACCTTCACCCACAGAATAAGTTACAAATTTCTGCCTGCATCCTCCCCTCGATGCACACTGAATTAATGCAACTCTTTATAAACTGTCTCTTACTTCTCTCCAGGGGTAATTTATTCGCTAGGTTTGTCTTTCTTTATCTTCAACCGAAGATCTCCTGGTTCAGACGTCACAGTCCATTTCTCTGGGAGGAGAGGTCCTTTAACTCTGCTCGCATGTGTCTATCCGCTTCCCGCTGTTTGTATTGCTCTGTCTGTAGTAAGTAAAACAACAAAGGGCCCTTCCCAATGAGGTGTTAGGGAAGTTTCTTTCCAGGTTTTGATTAGTACTTGATCTCCAGGCTGAAGTCGGTGCATGCAAATGCCTAACGGAGGCCTTTGTACTACCATGCCTTTTTCCTTTAGTTCTTGTCTCCTTTTTGAGAGTCTGGAGCAGTAAGTTGATGGGGTCTGGAG
>WAAB01025986.1:0-12090 GCA_013389865.1 Piaya cayana
ATCTGCCTGAGATGGAGGAAATCAGAGCATTTTAGCAAAATCTCCCCAGAATCCTCGTTGGGCCCATCAGAGGCACTTTCTAAAGGTGAAAACATCTAACAAACACATGAATACAAACACTAAAGAACAGTTTTACTACCTATATTCATCTAGCAAAGCCGTTTGCTGTACTTATTGAGGAAAAACTGTTTCTCCCATATCTTCTTTTGACCATTTTAGCATGAAAAAAATAACACCTAGCTTGTGTTTATCTTATTAGCAGACTTAGAATCATAGAACCACCAGGTTGGAAGAGACCCATCGGATCATCGAGTCCAACCATTCCCACCAATCTCTAACCCATGACTTGTTGAATCTATTCCAGTCTGGTTTTGTCACTACTTAGAAAAGGGCTGATGCTGCGCTCTCCCTGGAGGATGGAGCTTAAATTTCAAACTTGATGGCGATTTGCAGATGTTAAGGAAATATTTCTTCACCTCTAGGCTAAAGAAACTGCACANCTGCCCAGGGAGGGGGTTGAGTCACCTTCCCTGGAGGTGTTTAAGGCACGGGCAGATGAGGTGCTAAGGGACATGGGTTAGTGTTTGATGGGAATGGTTGGACTCGATGATCCGGTGGGTCTCTTCCAACCTGGTGATTCTATGATTCTATGACAGTGACAGCGAGCATGGAACTTGAAACAAAACATACACGTACACACACAGCCCCTCAAATCAATGGTTTTTCCCTCTTACTCAGCTAAGCAAGAGCTTTTGTGTGTGGAGGGGCACCTGGCTCAGCCTCACCTGTCCCCACTGCGCCGCTGCTCATTCCAGGTACCGTAGCGGCCGTCGGGCTCCTGCACGAGCGTGTCGGTGTCCTTCGCTTCAGGGGGGTGTCTGGAGAAGCACTGCTTCAGCTGGTCCTGCAAGAGAACAAGCACAGCGTTTCAGCATCCCTTCAGCCCTCGGCTAAACGATTAGCAGATTTTATTTGCTGTAGCGATTACGAATTGACTAATTCGAGTCGGTCAACATCAAACTTGGAATGATGTTAACCATGGAAACAGCTCTGAAGGCAGAACAACAAATCTCTATTAAAAAAGCAGGGTTTTTCTCAGCAAATAACCGGTTCCGGAGGCTGGAATTGAATCCCTGTTTTTAGTAACTCCATTAAAATCATTCAGATCTCGGGTGCATGCGATTTTTAGAAGCACCTATGCAAACACAAAGAATCCTGCCGGGGACTGCAGCGAACCTCCCCGAGCGCGCAGAGGAAACATCAACCCTACAGCTCTGTTCTCAGATTTAATAAAAGGCCTTTTTTTTTTAGTTCTTTCTGTAGAAAACATTCAAAATAAAAAAAGCATAAAGAAAGACACATAAAGACAGGCAGTAGAAAAGTCTTAGACAGCTTGATTTGTGTTAATATAAAGTTCAAGCATGATGTGCAGCGCAGAAGGACAGACCAGGGTGTTTTTTAATGTTTCTACTCCCAAACCCTCATTCCCTACATATTCTTATTTCAAAGATCTGCTTTTTTCTTGAGGGAAATATTGCCTCCAAGGACCCTTCCCTTCCAGGGGAGAGAGAGAAGTGGGTCAGCTGGGTTTGCAGCAGATCAGCATCAACTCTTCCCAGAATACAGCCCCACCACACCTTTTGTTTTGTGCTTGTACCAAGCCGCACGCCGGAGCTAGACAGTTACTAAAATAATACATTGTGCACAGATAATTAAATGTTGGCCCCTTCTGCATTCATTATCCTGAACGCACACACAAGTCTGGCTTTCAGTGCAATATCAGCTTGGCTCATGAAGATCTCAGCAGACGGAAGGTTACGTTGTTTTCCAGCCGACAGAAGCTTTTTCTCGCTTAAAAAACAAGAGGCCAAAAATAAAAAGCAACGTCAGTCACTCACTCCCCCTCCAACCCACCTGGTGGAACCCGCTGGTGGAAACCACCAACACATCTATTCCGCTTCAGACAGGACGGACAAAGTGTCAACCATATTAAATGAAATAGGATTCCTTCATATTAATGGGGAAAAAAAGAGATTGCATGTTTTCTTTCTGGAGCGAGTTCAGAGAAGGGCNAGAAAGTGTGACTGGGCACTGTCAGAGGCTGTCCAGGGAGGGGGTTGAGTCACCTTCCCTGGAGGGGTTTAAGGTGCGGGTGGATGAGGTGCTGAGGGACATGGGTTAGTGACTGATAGGAATGGTTGGACTCGATGATCCGGTGGGTCTCTTCCAACCTGGTTGTTCTACGACTCCATGATTCCATGATTCTTGTGCCCTTAACTCTGTAAACCTAAAGAACACTGCCTTAAGATTATAAAAATAATTGACATTAAAGGTAATTCATGGTACGTGGCTACTGAAGAAGCCCCACAACGTCTGGTTCTTTCCATTTTCTTACCTCAGCTCAACGACTCCCTGCTGACAGAGCGGTCCAACAGAGCAAAATAAACCGACTATTACAAAGCAGCATTAAGAGACAAAGCAAAATCCTCAGTTGGCAATACTCGGATAGAACAGGGACTCTGCGAGCTACAAGAAACAGATGTTTCCTGCTTTTCATCTTCCAGATGTTCCCACAGCCTAATGATTCACTGGCAGTAACTCTTACATTTCATATATATATATAGATACATCCATGTCGAGGGGTAAGCAGAGTTCTTCTGTTTTTTCAGCCCCTTCCAGGTATAAGTTTCAGCCTCAGTACAAGTCACACACCTCCAAGAGCCAGAGGAGTGGTAGGGGAGAGCCTGGCACTTCTTAGGCTCCACCAGGCGTTCCCTCCTGCTTGGTCTGGGTGCGTGTTTTGGTTTCCACAAATTCCTTCTCTCTAGCTTCATGATTTCATACATCACCTCAAGGCTAAACTCACCCTCCTGGGCTCAGCCTTCTGCTGTCACTTGGTGGCCACGTAACCTTCGCCAAGTGGATTCACTTCTAGGAAAGGCGCTAACACATACAAATCGTTTTCTCTCCTTCCTCCCGGCTGCTGCTGTGATGAATTTTTATTATTTTTTAATCTCAATTTCACATCCTAAGTTACTGCATCCTTATAATCAATAAGAACAGAGTATTTACCAACTCCTGCCACTTTCTGCACGGAAAATGTTGCATCAGGAGCCGTAACTGCAGCATTTAAGAGTCATTGTTTATGAAAAGCGTAGTGTTATCATGAATGCGACGGTTGCAAGGAGAAAACATGCACCGTCCAGATAAAAGTGTCTCGGCAGCAACCGGAAAGAAATTTAGATGCAAAAACATTGTTCATCTGAAGGCTCAGTAACTCTTAATAAAAATTTATGCTGCAAATGAACAATTGTTGAGCCTCAAATTCTCGGATTCGAGGAGAAAAGGGGTCTGCAGCAGGGGGGGGGCTGGACCAGAGCATTGTTGAGTCCGCAGAGTTGGTTCCCTACAGCCAACCTCGCGCCATCCTGTTCTTGGGATGGTTTGATAGGAATGGTTGGACTCAATGATCTGGTGGGTCTCTTCCAACCTAGTGATTCGATGATTCTATGAACTGATCAGCACATATTCCTCAACTTCAGGGAATATTACTTCATGTAACAGGTATCCGAGTTTTGAGTTCTATAACCAAAATGGCACAGTTGGCACCAAGACAATGATTTCAGATGCTAGAATCATAGAATAATCAGGTTGGAAGAGACCCACTGGATCATCGAGTCCAACAATTCCCATCAAAGACTAAAAAGAAAGAAGAGATGCAACACGTGGAGCCGGGCCACATACAGTCATTGCCTCAATAAACATTTAAAATAGACATCACAAAGGAAAAAAAGCAATAAAAAGAGGGGGTCTAGTCTCTTCTTGGCGCAGAAAATAAACACAAATTAGGAATTTTCTTAGTTATAATCACAGAAGAATCTCGACAATCAATTAAATGCTGCTCTCGATCCCCTATTCAAATGCTGTAATTCTCCGCGCTTTGATCTTTAACTTCGCAATTCTTACAACAGGAGCCGGGGAAAAAAAAAATCAACTTAATTTTCATATAAAATAAAACAGCCAAGCTGTAATGATTTGCCTCTAGTTCTTCTTCTAAAATGAGACACGATGATTACGCCTCTCTCAGTGCTCCCCTGGAACCGAGCTGGCGTTGGCAGCCGTCCAAGGCTGATTACTCCTGCAATTTCCAGTTCCTGAAAATGATGCACACGCAATATTGGTCCTACCGGCAGAAAAATTAACTGTAACTAAGAGCGAACGCGCACGTTTCCATGAAAAACTCCTTTGCACCGAGGTGAAATGAAGAGGTGGGGTACGAAGAATGTCTCGGCTGAAAGAGATCTCGTGAGTCACAACCCGCACAGGCAGTTTCTAAAATATCTTTGTTTTTTGCAAAAGAGCCCGAGACAGTGGAAACGACCCCCCTTGGCTTGAAGTGCAAACCCCAAAGTTGAAATCTACTGCAGATGAAAAGATAACCCCACAATGGGGTTTTGCATTAGCAAAGCAGATGGTTAAAACTCAAAGAGGAAACATTTGCTAATTTCTTGAAAAGTTTTTATTTTTTTTCCTATTTCTCTCTCTTTTTTCTTTAATTAGAAGCTGGAAGTTTGGTCAAATCATCCATATTCATAACTCCCCTGCCCCTTAAGTGCGATACTGCACTTCAGAGGAGTTTACAAGTCTTAGAAATCCAGAAAAGCATCCCAGTTGTTCCCCACAATATGCCAGGAAGATGACAATGCATCTCACTCTATTAAAATTGTGTTGATTATTTCATGGTTGACTCCGCTTTGAGCAGGACACTGGGCTCAGTAACCTCCTGAGGTCCTTTCTAACCTGAATTATTCTACAATTCTTCTAATGACTCTAAGGATTATTACTAAGATTATATAAAAACTATACCATATATACTAAGAATATAAGAAAATATATATTTTGGACCTCTAATAGAATTATCACGAGCAGAACACCATATCAAACCCAAACCACCAGCAAAAAACACCTCAAAAAGTCGACTTAGGAACTCCACAACATTTCACAACCCAGTTTATTTTCTCTTTGTAAGTCCAGCAAGCGGAAAGTCTCCCTTCACGCAGTCCTAGGGTTTCACAGAATCACCAGGTTGGAAGAGACCCACTGGACCGTCGAGTCCAACTGTTCTTATCAAATAAATATTTCATATCTACTTACTATGCGGCGAATTAGTGCTGCCCACAAGGAGTAAGTCATGGTTCCAGCCCAAGGCTCCAGGTAGTCCCCTGGCAACCAGGCAAGAAGATTGACCAAGCCAGCCTTTAACCAAAGTGTTGAAGGGAGTCGCTGCCTCAAAGAACCGGCCCTGGCAGCCGGCAGCACCTTCTGCCTCCCACCCCACCCTCCATGCTGCGGGGACAGATAAACGCTTCCAGGAATTGCACATTTTCTGTCTGACCTCGCTGATGGGGAAAGTTAAGGGACCTCCGGCGCAGGCTCCGCCCACGAGGACAACGTCCTCAGCCCTCCCAAATCCCCAACTCAGCGCAGCATCTTCAAACCGGGGAAACGCTTCTCAAAACGTCGGGGACTGAGCCAAAGAGCAGTGACAAAAGTAATTGGATGAATCGATCTCGTAACCTCAAGGTCTTTACATCACTCTCCAGGCCCTCTCTGCTGGCAGCACGAGAGAAGAGCAGAGGGAGCAGCCTTGGTAGCTGCTCCAGAGGAGCAACCCACCTGCCCCCGTGCCCTCCAGGGAGGGGACAAGCAGGTTTAACGTGCCAAAGCGAAGCCGCTGCTGGGGGGCAGAGCATCCAAAAGTACTCGCACAATATATTCAGCACTGTTACATCCCAAGGAACTGCACCGCTCGACTCAAAAGACCTTTAAATCATAAATGTTTCATTTCTCCATGTGCAGAGGAGGACATACCAAGTCCCGCGGTATCAAACATTCCCATAAACGCTATCAGCCACTCCATCCTCACTGTTGCCAGGCAACCCAGGGCTGCCACAGCCGTATGTGTTTTCTCTACCTCTTCCACCAGGATACAACAGGCAATAACCAATTATATCCTGAATCTTAAAAGCTGACAGTGTTTACCTAATGAAACGTCAGTTGGTTTTACAGGGCGACTGGTTTAACTCCCCTCCTTCTCATAGATTCCCAGCGCGACGCGCAGGCCTGAGTCCCAGCCCCTTTATCAGCATGATAAAAACAGCCAAAGTGCAGACCGACTTTTGCAGAAATAAGGGGAAAGGCAAAAGCCTCAAATCCGAGGAGCAAATGCCACGAGCAAGTTGTGAGCAGCTGGTACCAGGAGTAGCAGAGTGGAGAGGGCAGAGCACATCCCAAGCCGCATCCTACATGCAGAGTTAGCTCAGCTCCTCTCCTTTAAAAAGCTTTGTCCCACCGCCTTGCTGAGGGGGAACACAGCCTTGATCTTAAAAGCTAAACTCTTTTAGCTTCAATAATGTCTTTGCACTGAGTTGAAACAAAGCTAAATCCACTGTATTTAACATCTGTCCTTCTGAAATGCTTACGCGCCTTCTATAGAGTAAAAATATTTTCCCCTGTACCAGAAAACCCAAACTGTGCAGACCCAAACACTAAAAACGATTCCACAAGGGGGTCCGTGCAGAGCCAACAGGGAACCTCCTCCCCACACCAGTAAAAACTACTCACTGGAAACAGCAAAAAAGCAGCCAGAGGAAAGCCCTGCCAGCAAGTTCAATCATTTACTCAAGCTCAAACAGCACAGTCCCAGCCTAAACTTGAACTCCTAAGCGGTTGAACTGTCACAGCTCCCCAAAACCCAGCATTCTCCACGTATTTTGAACATACAAAATTACTTCCCCTGCTTGCTGGTCTCTAGCTCATTACTTCTCCTCCGTTCGTGGAGCCTTCACGCAGAACCCCAGCTACCTGGTGACTCCTGGAGCCAGGTCCAGCCAAGACACAATTTGAAAAGCCGTGGCACCAAACAGAGACCCCAAGACTATCCAGAGCTCGCTGGTCACAACAGAGAATGTGGCCAAATTGATCCAGATGAAGTCAGTTTTGCCAGGAATCGGGTTCCCACAGAATCATAGAAACACCAGGTTGGAAGAGGCCCACCAGATCATCCAGTCCAACCATTCCTATCAAACCGTTTAATGAAACCTACTCACAGCTTTGTGGGGACTCTCAGTGACGTGACCCTCCACTCTCCACTGCGGGTTTCAAAGACATTTTAGGCTTTGTCTCATTTTTCAACCCCAAAACCGGAGCTGTTCTGACTTGCTGTGAACACTCGCCACACACAAACCGTGTGGTTTCAGCACGAGGCTGAAGACAGCAGAGGTTGAGCTGATGTGCCGAAAGGAGACGAGAACCAAAACTCAAGGACACATCTCGCTGCGGCTGAGCGAGCCACGGCAGCACCTTCTCCGAGGAGGAAACCGAAGCAAAGCGGAGTAAACAGTCGGGAACACCTTTAAAATCCCTCCTACATCAACATATTACATTTTCTTTTCAGTCTCAGGCAGCAAAAAAAAAAAGAAATTAAACCCCAAGAAGGGATGGGAGCCAGCGGGTCCATCAGAGCAGAACACTCTTGTCCCACCTCAGAGACAGAAACTCACTCCCAGAGGGCACATCCAGCTCCAGGAGCATTAACAGGAGTTGGCAGAACAGGATCTCTCATCTCCAACATCGCAAGCTACAAGCCAGAACATGACGGTTTGACACCGGCGTGCCAGGAAGAAAATACATTTGCTGGTTTTGAAAAACTGCTCGCTTGAAATCAACACCTCCTACTCGAAATACTTTATTTCGCAGGTTCTTCCGCACAGTTACTGGTTTTTTTCCCCCCACACAAGCTAAACTTCAAACAAACATTCCTGGGGGAAGAAAAAAAAAAAANAGCTCAGCTCCTCTCCTTTAAAAAGCTTTGTCCCACCGCCTTGCTGAGGGGGAACACAGCCTTGATCTTAAAAGCTAAACTCTTTTAGCTTCAATAATGTCTTTGCACTGAGTTGAAACAAAGCTAAATCCACTGTATTTAACATGTGTCCTTACACGCCTTCTTTACAGTAAAAATATTTTCCCCTGTAGCAGAAAACCCAAACTGTGCAGACCCAAACACTAAAAACGATTCCACAAGGGGGTCCGTGCAGAGCCAACAGGGAACCTCCTCCCCACACCAGTAAAAACTACTCACTGGAAACAGCAAAAAAGCAGCCAGAGGAAAGCCCTGCCAGCAAGTTCAATCATTTACTCAAGCTCAAACAGCACAGTCCCAGCCTAAACTTGAACTCCTAAGCGGTTGAACTGTCACAGCTCCCCAAAACCCAGCATTCTCCACGTATTTTGAACATACAAAATTACTTCCCCTGCTTGCGGGTCTCTAGCTCATTGCTTCTCCTCCGTTCGTGGAGCCTTCACGCAGAACCCCAGCTACACGGTTGCTTCCTGGAGCCAGGTCCAGCCAAGACACAATTTGAAAAGCAGCGGCACCAAACAGAGACCCCAAGAGTATCCAGAGCTCGCTGGTCACAACAGAGAATGTGGCCAAATTGATCCAGATGAAGTCAGTTTTGCCAGGAATCGGGTTCCCACAGAATCATAGAAACACCAGGTTGGAAGAGGCCCACCAGATCATCCAGTCCAACCATTCCTATCAAACCGTTTAATGAAACCTACTCACAGCTTTGTGGGGACTCTCAGTGACGTGACCCTCCACTCTCCACTGCGGGTTTCAAAGACATTTTAGGCTTTGTCTCATTTTTCAACCCCAAAACCGGAGCTGTTCTGACTTGCTGTGAACACTCGCCACACACAAACCGTGTGGTTTCAGCACGAGGCTGAAGACAGCAGAGGTTGAGCTGATGTGCCGAAAGGAGACGAGAACCAAAACTCAAGGACACATCTCGCTGCGGCTGAGCGAGCCACGGCAGCACCTTCTCCGAGGAGGAAACCGAAGCAAAGCGGAGTCAACAGTCGGGAACACCTTTAAAATCCCTCCTACATCAACATATTACATTTTCTTTTCAGTCTCAGGCAGCAAAAAAAAAAAGAAATTAAACCCCAAGAAGGGATGGGAGCCAGCGGGTCCATCAGAGCAGAACACTCTTGTCCCACCTCAGAGACAGAAACTCACTCCCAGAGGGCACATCCAGCTCCAGGAGCATTAACAGGAGTTGGCAGAACAGGATCTCTCATCTCCAACATCGCAAGCTACAAGCCAGAACATGACGGTTTGACACCGGCGTGCCAGGAAGAAAATACATTTGCTGGTTTTGAAAAACTGCTCGCTTGAAATCAACACCTCCTACTCGAAATACTTTATTTCGCAGGTTCTTCCGCACAGTTACTGGTTTTTTTCCCCCCACACAAGCTAAACTTCAAACAAACATTCCTGGGGGAAGAAAAAAAAAAAAAGGCTCTTTAAATCTGGACTTTAAACTTAAAGATGTACAGAACGCGATAGGATTTCTTGACAAGTGGATAACGAGCAGGCAGACTTTGGGGACCGGGTGCTGCTTGTTTAGACAAAAACCTCAGACAATTTAGGTATTTTATAAGTTAAAATGCACGCAGGCCAATGAATACCACCAGTATTTTCATAGAAACGATCACAACGGTACAAAATTTCAATAAAAATGGGTTGAGAGCACTGATCTGTGTGTGTTTAATGCAGTTTATTTCCCTCTGGAAGCTGTTACCACTGTGTGCTTTTAAAATAAAATTAAAATAAGGTGAATAAGGTTATTTTGATTTCTGTTCTTTCCTTATGGTCTAAGAAAAGAGTAAAACTCAGCTCCTTGCAGCCAGCCCAAAGAAAATCACAGAGTAAAGTTGTCTAAGCGATTATTCCCATCAAAATAACAAGAGAAGAACAAAGGCAGGCGACTAAACACCCATCGCTACAGTTTTGTGGCCCAGATTTACGCTGCCAGCTACGTTCATGGCCCGTTAAACCAAAGAAAAAGTTATTAAGAATGAAAAAAAAAAATAAAAAAAAAAAAAAAAAAAAAAAAAAGGCACGAACTGTTCCAGGATGGGCCCTGGTATCTTCATTAATTAAAGTGAACAGCTTCACTCCTCCCCCCATCCCACAAAAACAAGACAAATGACTCATTTTGAGAGCAAACAGGCTTCACACCACCCTAACAGCCCTCTGGAATGTCAAAGATAAAAATCCACTCGCTGATGGGATAAAAAAAAATATTTAGAGAGGAATTTATTGCGCTTTTGGTGAATATTGGGGTAAAATATTTCAGCAGCTGTTTTGTTGTAGAGTCTACGTAAAACCAGCTGATGTCAAGATAAAAATGCCAACTTGGATTAATTTCTTTTTACAGAATCAGAGAAAATCATGGAATCAGCAGATTGGAAGAGACCCGCTGGATCATTGAACCAACCATTCCCATCAATCACTAACCCATGTCCCTCATGGGAAGTTTGTGGAAAGACGTTCACCAGACATGACAGACGTCTGCAGACAGGCCTTGGGGTCAGAGTCAATCATTCCCGTTTTATCTCAAAATCGTCTCTTCTATCTCAAAATCGTCTCCCAAGGAACCCTGAATACCTCTGAGGTTTCCCCGCAGCTTTGTTGTTGATGCCAGCAGTCTGAGAGCAGATAAAGTGAGACAGAAATGAAGTGAAGTGCTTTCTTGGTGGTGCGAAGGGACAGCTGAGGAACTGAACAGCCACCCTGCTCGTATTGTAGGACAACAAACCTAGAGATCCAGAATTAACCATAGAATCGTAGAATAACCAGGTTGGAAGAGACCCACCGGATCATTGAGTCCAACCATTCCCATCAAACACTAACCCATGTCCCTCAGCACCTCGTCCACCTGCACCTTAAACCCCTCCAGGAAAGGTGAATCAACCCCTTCCCTGGGCAGCCTCTGCCAGCACCCAATGATCCTTTCCATGAAAATTTTTTCTAAAGCCCAGCCTGAACCTCCCCTGGTGGAGCTGGAGGCCATTCCCTCTTGTCCTGTCCCCTGTCACTTGGGAGAAGAGCCCAGCTCCCTCCTCTCCACAACCTCCTCTCAGGTAGTTGCAGAGAGCAATGAGGTCTCCCCTCAGCCTCCTCTTCTCCAGGATAAACACCCCCAGCTCTCTCAGCCGCTCCTCTTGTTCTCCAGTTCCTTCCCCAGCTTTGTTGCTGGCTGTGAAACCAGATGCGATTCCTACATTAGAAACACAACTGATATCACTATGATGAAAACAGAGGCAGTGTTTAATGCAAGCATCTCTGCTCTCCTCCCTGGAGGACAGGGTTGGATGGGGCTTGGAGCAACCTGATCTAGTGGGAGGTGGGAGGTGTCCCCTGCCCACAGGAGCGGGTGGAACCGGCTGGGCTTTGAAGTCCCTTCCAACCCAACCCATTCTACAGTTCTATCACAACAGACACTGAGCTGATGATGAGATGAAAAAGGGGGAAAAAAACCTCGATAAAAATGTCTGGAAGAAAAAAAAGACTTTAAATTAAAGGGATTCATCAGAAAGTAAAGACTTCTGAAAGCTCAGCTACAGATTCCCAGGTCTGATATTAATACGCCAGAACAATAATGCCATGAAAATCGGTCCCATGACATCATGTCGTAGTGGCCTTATGAGGAGCGGCTGAGAGAGCTGGGGGTGTTTAGCCTGGAGAAGAGGAGGCTGAGGGGAGACCTCACTGCTCTCTACAACTACCTGAAGGGAGATGGTGGAGAGGAGGGAGCTGGGCTCTTCTCCCAAGGGACAGGGGACAGGATGAGAGGGAATGGCCTCAAACTCCACCTGGGGAGGGTCAGGCTGGACATTAGGACAAAATTTTTCACAGAAAGGGTGATTGGGCACTGGAACTGCCCAGGGAGGGGGTTGAGTCACCTTCCCTGCAGGGGTTTAAGGGACGGGTGGATGAGGTGCTGAGGGACATGGGTTAGTGATTGATGGGAATGGTTGGACTCAATGATCCAGTGGGTCTCTTCCAACCTGGTGATTCTATGATTCTATGTGCAGACAGTTTTCAGTGCACGGACCCGCAGCAGCAGGGCCCCACCATGCCCCGGTGCCGCAGCCAGCAGGTTTCCTCAGCCCCTTGGTGACACCTTTTTTCCCTTAAATTAAACATGAGATCACCACATTCCATCTATTTGTAGAACATAC
>WAAB01025988.1:0-11573 GCA_013389865.1 Piaya cayana
ATCAGATTAATTTTCCAACTAGTCCCTGCACAGTGACAGAGAAGAGGTTTGCCGATGCTTAAATACAATGAAGTTCAGATTGCTTTTAGTGCTCAGGCTCAGTGTTGCAGATCAGATGTCTGAAGGCATGTACAGATAGGGAAGGAAGGATTTATCATGGTTTACTGTTCCTACATCTTCGAAACCTGATGATCTTATCAGCTTTCCGGAAGTCATGAGAAAAATGCATTAGAAGGGATTTTTGTTCACATTTGTGAGGCCATTGTAATACATCTATAAACAACCTGCCAGAAGACAACTGAAAATGAGAGAGCTTGTGATTCTGATGCTCCATGCAGAGCAGGGATTATCATATCTCTTTGACAGAAAGTTTTAGACAGTCGTTCCGAATATCCATGGATGAGGGATTCCCAGTTATTTTTCAGAAGTGCAGTAATTGATCACCAATCATGTAATTAACTTAATTGGAGAAAATTACATGCTTGGCACCTCTCAGCATTGCACTTGCCACAAACTCTTAAGATTCCTGTGGTCTAAGTCCAAGTCAGCTTCATCTAAATCATGAGTATTCAAAACCGTCACTGCATCATGTCTGATTTTATCGGTTTTCGTTTTAAATCTATCTTTGTGGTGTTCCATTCCTGAGAGAGGCTCAATGTGATATTTTACCCTGTAGTTTCATAATGATTTTTTTTGTTTTAGAAGAAAATAATATAAAATTATAGCAGAGCTTCTACATGAAGTATAACACAACTCCAGGACTGCATCTAAAGAAGCTTGGCCAGCAGGGTGAGGGAGATGATTCTGCTCCTCCACTCCTCTCGTGTGAGACCTCACCTGGAGTATTGTGTACAGTTACAGAATCCTCAACAAAAGAAGGATATGGAAGTTGGAACGGGTCCATAGGAGGGCTACAATGATGATCAGAGGGTTGGAGGACCTCCTATACAAGGCCTGGCTGAGGGAGTTGGGGTTGTTTAGCCTGGAGTAGAGAAGGCTCTGAGGAGATCTTATAGTGACCTTCCAGTATCTGAACAGGCTACAGGAAAGCTGGGGAGGGGCTGTTTACAAAGTCTTGTAGTGACAGAACTAGGGACAAGGGGTATAAACTGGAGAGGGGAAGATTTAGACTAAACATAAGGAGGAATTTCTTCACTCTGAGAATGGTGAGGACCTGGCCCAGGTTGCCCAGGGAACCTGGCTGCCCCATCCCTGGAGGTGTTCAAGGCCAGGCTGGATAGTGCCTTGGGCAGCCTGATCCAGTGGGAGGTGTCCATGCCCATGGCAGGGGGGACTGGAACTAAAGGATCTTTAAGGTTGCTTGCAATCCAAATGATTCCATGCTTCTATGAATCTATGAGATGAAATATCTCCTCCCAGCAATAGCCATGGTTGAGCACCGGGAACCTCTGTCTCTAAGGAAAGGTTACAGTGAGATGCAGAGGTCAGTTCACAAAGAAAGGAATAGTGGTGTTTGTTTTGCTGCTGTGTGGCTTTTTGTGAGCACTTGGGTGCATTCTTCTTTCGAAGAGGACATTAAACAGGATCTCCCCCTTCTATGTAGTCACATAATTCTAAAGTATAAAAAGTTGCAGTATTTCTGAGACTGCTCTCCATCTATAACAGTTGGCTGGTAGGTTAAAGAGTTATAGGGTAAGGGGATTGGTTGTCAGTATTATTTGTGTCCAGACATCAGACTTCTGCGAGTCTTTTTCCAGTGCCTAATGCTGACTTGAATAGCTTACAGCTCCGAGTCATTTATTTCATAGTTATAGAATCATAGAATCACCAGGTTGGAAAAGACCCATCGGATCATCGAGTCCAACCACTGATACACATGATTAGTTGAAACACTTATTTTCCCTAATGCAGTTACAGCTTTTTTTTTTAGTTTGATGTTGCTTTAAGCGATGTATATATAAAAAAAGAAGCAGGTTTTATCTTAATTTCCATAAGTTTCACAATCCTGTTGTGTCTCTGAGTTAAATGAACAACTCAGGATTGGCCAAATTTTGACCCCAGGCAGCCCGAGTTGAAGGTTTTAAAAATATTCCCAGGACCATTGCATAGTTTTTAATGCATGGTTTTCATGCTTTGGGTAGCCGTCTCTGCATCTCAGCAGGCTCAGAGTTAAATCTGAGTATATCAACATCCCCACTGATGATCAGTCATTACTATGACTGTCTGGAGAGCATTGTGAAAAACCCATTCTGGTGCAAAATCATCAGGGTGCAGCGGCATCTGTAGAAACGGACAGTGTAAAAACATCATTATTCCGGTGTAAATGCCAAAACTGTAAAAATGCGCAATCAATCTGCGGAAGAAATAGAAAAGATTAAAACAAAACCAATAAAAAAGAGTTTGCTATGAAACACAGCAGGAGAAAGGCAGTCTGAAAGACTTACTATGTAATTATAGACTCAAAGAGAATTTTAAGGAAGGAAGGGGGTGTGCATACAGATCTATTCATGTGTGAACAGAGAAACATTTGTAGAGAAGCACTTTTGACCATAAATGAAGAGCCACAAATGGAGCTGCAGATACAAATTTTCCTCACTTCTTTGACTACAATCACACTGAGGGATGATAAAGATGCAACGGGCACAGGGTTTATATGTGGATAATGGAGTGCTGAAGGGAGTAGGGGGGTGGAAGTGAAGATTCAAGAAAGAAGCAGGGAGAAGCTAGGATATCTTCTCTTGAACTTTCACCTTTACTTTGCCCTCTGCCTTTCCAGCATTCCTCGATCTTGCCGTCATAGTCTGCTCATTTTTTACACCTCAGTAAGAGCTGGGAGGGGCTGTGAAGTCATCATGGTAAATGCAGCAAAGTGCCTCTGGATTTTGAGATGAAAAATCCTTCTGTTAAACTTGTTTGAATGTTGTAAGCACCTAAGACACTCGCTATCCACAACCACGGGGAAAGCTCCCTTTTGGCAAAGTGAGAATTGTTCCTGTGATAATCTTGGCTGTATTGCCTCCATCCACTGTTGTTGCCAGGTATTTTTGCCTATGGACATAAAGTGTCCTGGCTGTGTTGTACTGCCTGCAAGGATGGATAGTAAGTGCGAGATAGTTCCCTCTAGAAGCAACATTTCCCTTGGACAGTTTTCTCTTTCTAGTTCTGAGGGAGAGCAATGTTTAACTTACCAGTAGAGTTGACCATGGAGGATAAAACATGTATTAATGTGGAAATTAGACTAATTGTCTCCATTCTTGTGTTTAATTTTCTGAACAATGAGTCTCTAGATGCTTCAGTCGAGATATCACTCTTTCTTTATGAGGACACTGTGATGGATAAAGTCATTCCGATGTGCAATACTACTATACTGAAACATTAAGTCATATATATATTCTTCAGAAGAAAAGGATGAGATTTTTTATTTCTGCCTAAATATCATGTCTTTCTAGATATTTTTAAAAAGAAAATAATCATTGCATTCAATAAATTTCTCTATAAATAAGGCAGAAAGATCACTCATCTGGGAAGAGAATGATGTGCAGAGAAGCAGTCACCCAAGAGGATGATTACTGGATGTGTTCTCAGCAAACACGTGTGTGTGGTTTAAATGTCATGTTTCTGTCCCTCTTCAATTCAATCTCTTTAACATTCGAAGACTTTTATCTTTAAGGCTGGGAGTCACTTGGAATGACAGATCTCTTGCAGAACAAAGGCAGGAGAGGGAATTCCATTGAGCTTTATGAGAACGAAATGGCTGAGCTCTGTCATGTTGTTTTAGGAAACTAACCTGTCTTGATTTAAAGGCTTAAGAAAAAGAGATTTTGTTATGTCCTGTGGTAAAATGAAATGACATAAGGTTTAGTTACTTTGGAAGGCAAAAATGAGAGTCTTGATCTTCCATCTGAATTTGCTCATCTTTCCTGTCAGATAATCCATCTTGTTGTGAATCTTTCGGATAAATGAAAGTCAGCTTACAGTCATATCAGAAATCTTTACTTGGCTTGTCCAAAGACTTGGTATCAGGAGGGCTTCTAACTTTTCCTTGGGTAAATTAAATTGAACGTCTATATTCTTTCACATCCATGAACTTTAATGACATTTGAACATTTAGAGAAATGAAGAAAAATATACAAGAATAGTTGTTGCATTAAAACCATTAAAGAGTCATCTAGACCATCTCTTTCCTTGTAACGGTTTTCACCAAACTGTTACTCTTTCCATTTCTTTTTTCATGAGAAGCATAATCATCTTAAAGTGGAGAGACTTTGGCCTATTTAGCATAGAGAAGAAAAGGCTTTGGGGAGACTTAAAGGGGGACAACATGAAAGCTGGGAAGAGGTTCTTTATCAGGGGGAGCAGAGATAGGATGAGGGGGGATGCGTTTAAGTTGAAAGAGGCAAGATTTAGATTAGATATTAGGAAGAGATGTTTTCTTGTGAGGGTGGTGAAGCCACTGGCCCAGGCTGCCCACAGAAGTATTGGATGCCCCATGCCTGGAGGCGTTCAAGACCAGGTTGGATGGGGCTTTGAGCAGCCTGATCCAGTGGGAGGTGTCCCTGCCCATGGCAGGGGGGTTGGAACTGGATGGTCCCTTCTGAGCCAAACCATTCTATGATTCTATGAAAGTTATCTTTCACTGTTTCTTCACTGTTATTCGCAATTTTAAACAGAGCTTAGGCAGAAAATAATCATATCTCCAAGTGAGACCTTAAAACGCCTTGAAATGAGGCACAAACTCAGTTTCTGTGAGACTGTGTAGAGTCTCAGCAATTCTGCTGTGCAGCACTGATTGATTGATCATAAGAACAGGAAACTCAAAATTAAAATATGAACTTAGTTTCTCAGTCCTTGCACTGAGATGTGGCCTCTTCCCATCTCTCTTCATTTTTAAAAAATTAAACTTAGTCCATCAGGTCCCCACGGATCAGCAACACTCATGATGTCCCCTGTCTTATCCTCCACCACCACTAAACGATATTTTGCAATATTCCCCAATTTCATATCCCTTAATACACTGTTCTCATCTGCTTTGTAGAGAAGTCACTTTTCACCAGTAACTTCGGCACTAACTGACCAAAAGCTGCTAAGGAGAGTGCTGCCATGCAGAGCTGAAGACTTAGACATGGTTCTGCTTAGAGCAAAGGGCATTCTGGTAAACCATAGTGAAACAGAGTCATAAAATCAGATTTACTGATATTACTGCTATGTAAATAGTTGCTCAATGTCAAAATCTACTTCCACTTCCCATATTTTTTTACAGTAGTAGCACAGGGTAAACCATAGTGAAATGGAGTCCTAAAATCAGATTTACTGATATTGCTGCTATGTAAATAGTTGCTCACTGTCAAAATCTACTTCCACTTCCCATATTTTTTACAGTAGTAGCACAGCAGGAGAAGGAATTGCTGCTGTTGTGCTTATTTTTTTGGTTGAGCACATAGTGGAGAAAGTTAATTTTGACTTCATTCGACTGCTTTCAAGGCAAGATCTTTCCAGTGTATTTTCCAAATTTATTTTTTTGCCATCTTTCCACATTCCGTACTGTTAAATGCAAAAGAAACCTCATAATTGTGTGTGAAGGTTAAATAAATATCAAAACCTAAAAATTCTGGATTTCTATTTGTCTCTGCTCTACCAAGGAAGAGAGGTAAAATAAAGATTTTTACTTTTTAATAAAACTATTTTCATGACATTATCTGAAAGACTATAAATTAATCACAGATCTGATTTCTGACTTCAAAACTTTTAAAGATGCTCAAGAGGATTTCAGTGCTTGCAGCCATGGTCCATGTTCGGGTACAAAGGAACTGAGCACCAACCGCTGCATTAAAATTTGTAAAGAAAAGTAGATTAAAAATTGTACAGTAAAGAAAAAAAAAAAAGAATGGTGAAGGATTGGATCAGGCTGCCCAGGGAAGTGGTGGAGTCACCTTCCCTGGTGGTTTCCAAAAAAATGTGTGGCTGTGGTACGTCATGATATAGTTAAGTGGTCACAGTGGTGTTAGGATGACAACTGGACTTGATGATCTGAGAGATCTTAGTCTGTCTTAATGATTGTGTGATTCTATGATGTATCTTGGAAAAAGAGTCATCGCTAGTCACTTTTCTACAGTAATTTACACAAATACACATTTCTCTAAGTTGTGTAAATTAATTTAAATCCATTACTTCTCTCAATTGCAGAATAAAGCTATTGTTGAGCCAGTTAGGCTGATTGCTGATAAAACACAAACCTAAACCAACAGCCACTGATTCTTCAATTCTGTCTAACTGTTGGGTTTTATTTTCTGGGAAAATACAGGTGAGTTCAGCGGCTTCTGCGTGAAGGAGAATGTAACTGCATTCAGTGGATGTTTGTGCTGGTGATTCAGTGTGTTCTCAGGAAAAAAAACGACTATCTAATGTTTCATTGGAGTTTTGCTAGCTTCAGCTTCCAATTCATTGCTACTTTACAGAATAGCAGACAAGCAGGAAACTAGAGCTTAATTCCCATCTGAGTACCAGTGAGATGCAGAGCCTGAAAATCTTTGCACCCACAGGACTAAAATTTATTTTCCAACTTTTGTCACCTGACCTTGTTGAGAGTTACAGAGGTTAACTTACTCTGTCACACTCATCACTTGACAACGTTATTGCTCTTCCTCTAAAAAATTTCAAGGAGAATACCATCTCCTTCATGTTTTTATTGTGATAAAACACTAATGAACTACAAATGGAATATCTTCAGCTGTCAGTGAAGTGCATATTTATTTGGAAAGATCTCACCTTTTCAAAAGTCTGTGAGAAGTTTCCAAGGGAAATGCCCTGCTTTATTTTTGCTTTAACGTTAGTTCATGCTTTCATCTCCTTGTCCTCTCTGAAATACAGTATAGAAATCTCTGTCAAGGGTCAAGGCTCCGATAAATTAGATGTTGAAATCACTTAAAGAAACACAAAGGCCATGTATACCTTTAGTTTTTATGCTAGAGGTCTTGGATCACAGCTGCCCATGGAACAGACAAGAGTGGCTGGAGATGTAGGAGGTGACTAGGATGTATCTTACCCTAAAATGACTTCACGCCTCTTTAGTATGCAAATAGTCCATGGAGAGAAAGACATCTATCAATGTGATCTAAGCTCAGTAAGAGATGGAGGGCTGCAACATTAGCTCTGGAGTCTTCATGTTTTCTTCTCTGCCCCAAGAGCATTGAACAATGTGGAAATGGCACACAATGAATCATACAGCGCGCTAAGCCAAGATGTTTAGCAAACTCCATGGTTTCCCCATAAGGTCTTCCCATTATCCGGGGATTGTTCTCACGCTATACAAGCGGTAAACTTAAAGTCACATCTGCTTCACTGACCTTGCCTGAAGACTGAACATTGTTTGCATGTTCTCCAAGTTGGAACACACTGCGTGGCTCCTGCACTGAAGTGGGAAGGAAACATTTTTCTCTATTTCCTGTGTCCTCTGTGAAATTTCCCATTGTAAAATGTGGGCTGGGGCGTTTTCTTGTTTAAAGAAATTGACTGGTATAATCAATTTTTTCCATCTGATACACTCATTCAAAATTCACTCACAGGAATTCTGTGGTTTTCAGTTTGTACAGGAACTCATATAAAAAACCAAACCAACCAACCAACCAACCTCACAAACCCAATGGATAATGGAGAGGGAAGAAACTTGGAAACAGCCATCATCATTGTTCAACGCAGAGCATGCAATTTGTGTTATTTAAGTGCCTACTGCAAAAGACTGGAGATGTGTCACTTTTGAGACAAACTGAAGACTAAAGGAAAGCTAAAAGCAAAATGTCTGTTTGTAAAAACAAAACGCTCTCTAAGTGACAAACGCACACTTCCAGCCTGTCACATTTCTAAGATTCAGATGCTGTTGTACCAACAAGGTAGACACACACTAAAAGCCAACCCTGCTATGGAAAAATTGCCATTTAAATAGAGAAAACAGATGGAAATCTGGGTAAGATAAGATCAGTAATTTCTTGTGTTTTTATAAAAGCCACTTTCTGCAAGCTAATGGGTTAAATAAAACAGAAGTTTGGTGACCTTATTGCTTTCTACAACTATCTGAAAGGAGGTTGTAGAGAGGAGGGTGATGGCCTCTTCTCCCAAGTGACAGGGGACAGGACAAGAGAAAATGGCCTCAAGCTCCACAAGGGAAGGTTCAGGCTGGACACTAGGAAAAATTTTTTCACAGAAAGGTTCATTGTGCACTGGAACAGGCTGCTCAGGGAGGTGGTTGAGTCACCTTCCCTGGAGGTGTTTAAGGTACCAGTGCATGAGGAACATGGTTTAGTCATTGGTAGGAATAGTTGGACTTGATGATCCTGTGGGTCTTTTCCAACCTGGTGATTCTATGATTCAACATGTTTCACCTCACCTAACTAAAACTTCTTGATATAAGGTACTGGGTCTGACATAGACCTTGAGAGGTCTATATCTTCATCAGTGACATAGACAATGGGATTGAGTGCACCCTCAGCATGTTTGCAGATGACACCAAGCTGAGTGGTGCAGTTGACATGCTGGAGGGATGGAGGCCATTCAGAAGAACCTGGACAAGCTTGAGAAGTGGGCCCACATGAGCCTCATGAGATTCAACAATGCCAAGTGCAAGGTCTTGCACCTGGGTTGGCGCAACCCCCTGTCTCAATACAGGCTGGGGAATGAAGGGATTGGGAGCAGCCTGGCTAAGGAAAACTTAGTGGTTCTGGTGGATGAAAAGCTTCAGAGATCTGACATGCTCAGGAAAAAGAGATGGCTCCAAAAGAGATATTCAAGAATTGAAAGATAGAGAATAGTAGATGTCAGAATAACCTCTGAAGCGTCTCAAATTTTTCCCTTTCTATGGGTTTTGAGTGTGGCTTTTACACACACAGAGACTCTTACAAACTAGGTCAATTCCTCTAGCACTACTCTGTGCATTTTTGCTATTGAAAAAACAGAATGAGCTCTTTCTACCCTCTTTGGATGCTGCAGAAAGAGAAGAGAAATGCTGCCGCCTTTCAAGCATATTCTGGAAAGTGGAACACTTTCCGGTCCCTATAATCTGTGGAGGTTCAAACTCTCCCATGAGGCTCCACTAATAGCTCTGTCAGCAGACAGCCTACGTGTTGGGGAGACAGAGGAGAGCATTCTTTACCTATCACTCTTAAACCAAGGCTAAATGCAGCAGATCTGGGATTAAATCTCCTCTGGATCAAAGAGGGGTAGCAGGAAGGTCATCTGCTGGCCAAACAGGGAGGCTGGTTCCCAGTTCCTGTTCCAAGGGCTATTTATACCTTTTTTATCTATTAACTTTTAAAGGATTGATTATGATTACATGACGTCCTTCCTATGCTCCACAAATAGGTTGGGGAAACCTGGAGCTAAGATATCAACCGATCCATGCTGGAGACACAAATGCTGGAGCCAGCTTGGAAATCAAACACCAATTCTGTCTCCATCCGACTGTAATTATGTGACAGAGGGGCAGGAAATCTCTCGCTCTTGGATTTTCAATCTAGCAACATTTGCTGGCATAGAACCAAGTTGCTCTTAGGGGCTGGAAGAGGTCACACGGATGCAAGCTGCAGGAACAAGTTTCTTTCCAAAGTAAACCCTCATGGAATTAAACTGGTGTTTCCGGTCATGGGAACATCTTATACACTGGACTCGTATAGAGTGAGAGACATGGAGATGTTGAGATGACATCTCCCATGACTTTATGACATGGATTTGCATTCTAAAGGCTGTCAGATACACCATTTCCCTCTAACATAAAGACCATTCTGTTTCTTCTTCATTTATTTCATGAATGAGAGAAAGTTAGATACACATCACCAAGTTTTTCAGAGCAACATTAAGCAGAGCAACTACCGATCAAATCTTCCTTTCAATAAAGTAATCCTGAAGATACCTAAAGTTTTTAAGCAAAGTTAAACAAAAAAAACCCCTGCTTGAATAAAAGCTACAGACATTGTCTCACCTCTGGGACTTAACAGCTTCACAGGGGTAAAATGTTTGCCACGCAAGATCACGTGTGCTTTCCTGCTGATGGCAAGAACAAAGACAAGATTTAAAACAGATTAATTGCTGAACATTTTCTGATTTCAGGTTACAGAATATTGCCTGATGTCCTTGGAAACTTCCACAGAAGATCAGTAGTATGTATACCGGGAATACAGCTCTACTGTACTTGCTGTACTGTGCAGAGGAATTTGGGATAAAAGGGATTCCAGAAAACTAGAAAAATTATTCCCCTTTGAGCTTGGAAAAGCAAATAGATGGGCATTGTGGAGGAAAACTGGCTGAAGAGATGTTTGAAGAGGGAGGACTTGCCAAGGCTGTGTTGAAACTCAAGGAACGGAGCACAAACACACTTTGCCAAAGGCCCTAGTTTGAAACCAGGCAAGTGGGCTCAGGGGAACAGTAATTGTCATTCAGCAGCAAATTTGAAGGCAAAGAGATCAGAATCTCTTTACAGATTTTATACAGAATAGCATAGTGCAGAGATGCTGGAGAGTGAGCTTAAATTATATTTCTAAAGTAACTACAGACAATACTAGGATCACAGTTAAAATTACTTTATCTTTTGAGTACCTAAAGATGTTTTTTATCTTGCATCTGTTATAGGATTAGTATTGGCTGTACGAGACACAGTATCTAGGGAACTGTTATCTTACTGTACAGAGAGTATAGTTTATCTTCAAATCCTAGTTCTATTTGTTTTTATAGTTATAAAGTGTATCATGTCCATCCCTAGCACAAATAAAACAGGCTTGCATAAACACATTTAATTAAAGGAGGCTGCTTAATAACACTTGTTAAAGTTTAGTCACAAATCAGAATTATTTGTTCCTGTAAAGATTTTATCAATTAACTTTAGAAAAAAAAAAGTGTTTGAAAATGCGAGAGTTGCTGAGTGCTGCTTTCAATAATGCTTGTCATAACTAGATTCAAGAAGATAGCATTAAAAAGGTGCCCTGGTAAAATAACAAGTGAAATAATTTTCACATGTATGTGTGCATACACACACACAGAGATAGAAAGTGTTTTTCTCATCCTAGGAAGATGACTCTACACTGAGGATGCACGTACTTGTTCAGATGGAAAAGCCAAAAATCTTGGGGGGGGAGGGTGACAGGGACAGGAAGGAGGGAGAGAACTAGCAGGAAGCCAAAGGGATTGTTTACTATGTCCCCTTTTGAGAGGTGTGACAAGTCTGTCCCCTTTCCAAGGGATTCCTCTTGCTGCTCACTCTGACTGCCTGTAGACACAGCTTTACCCAGAAGGGTTTTGTTGAGCCTCAGGGCAAATGAATTCTTAGGCTCAGGATTTTGCTCATGGTTTGTTATACGACATTCCCTCTCCAGTGACAGGAGCATAGTTTTACCAATTAAAGTCATCTATGGAAGCGAGGAGGACTCCTTGTCCCCATGGTTCTCCCTGTCCCTGCTGAGGTTTAATGATGTCAAACATAGCTGCAGCGCTGTGGCTCCTGCAGGGTGGCTATTTAAACAGCTGCAGACTCCTGGGAAAGGCCATCCGTACAACTCATCTGCCACCATCTGACCAGAGAGATTTGGAACTGGCTGCCCGAAGCTAATATCAATTAAGAAGGACCCTGGCCA
>WAAB01025989.1:0-24299 GCA_013389865.1 Piaya cayana
AAGCTGACTCACATGTGAGTCCTTTCACTGTCTGAGCTGGGTTTATGCCATAGCTGCTGGGTGTCTTCCAAATGCTTAGCTTCCATCTGTGGACAGAGTGGAATGATATGGCATTGAGTATGGCCCATTGTAGACAATGTCAGCCTGTTTTGGTCATTTCCAGAAGCACCGCTGGGAGGTGCTAACCTACTTTTGTGTGAAAAGTGGATTTAAAAGGCAAAGAATTCAGCTGAGTGTGTGTGTCTCATGCAGGCGGAGCTATATACGAAATATAGTGTTTGATCTGAACAGAGCTTTATTTTATACACTTTATTTTCCACCTTGCTTTCATTGTGTGAAAAAAATTGTAGATATGCTATGATCTGCTTTTTCTGGCACTCTGCCTGTATGTATGTCTGATTGAAGGATTTATGTTTATTCTTTCAACAGAGAAGAAAATATTAGGGTCACACAAGTTTATGGGACATTTGCAGCAAGTTCACAAACTCTGACTAAGTCCAGGTTAAATAAGCTGTAACGAAGAAATTATTGTGGCTCATAGATATAATATTTTGATTTTACTACAGTAGACAAGTGTGAAGTTTACTACAAAATATTTATCAGTCAGGAATAGTGAGGTTTGATGACTTCCTAGACCTTTCCAAACTATTCTGAATCATTCTTATTATGTATTTATTTTCTTGCATGAACCTTTTGTATTCTATGACCTCAAAAACAATCTCATAATATGCATTTTTTAAAATATTTATATGCCTAAGTAAACTGTAGGGAAAAAAGAGAAGCAAAGTCAGACCCCATCATATCAATTTTTCTTTTTTATTGCTGGAGAACTTTGCTTACTTGTGATGGTGAGACATTAGGCTGCCTGCATTACTAATCCAGGCCATAGAGAAGATGGTGGGGTGGAGAAGGAAGGTGAGAGAGAGTAAACTACTTACGTGGGAATTGGTCATTGTTTGTTAGATGTCAGAATCAATTCAGACTCCAGTTCTTATGAACTAAACCCCACATTTTCCAGTAAAACATGAAGTTCTGACTAAGAAGTTTGATTCCTAATTATGAAGTTATTTCCTGTCTCCTTTAGTATTACATAAACTACTTTGGGGCCTAGCCAGACAATAACAGTGAGTCCAAAAGGCAGTTAACCTTTTACTATGGCATCTGGACTATCAGTTTAAGCAAACACCATTAAGATAGTCTACTATGAAGCCTTAAAAAACATGCAGAGAATCTGTAATATTAAACTTCATATTCTTCACTTAAAATAAAACTTTGATTTTTTACTACTAACTCTTGTAAGTATGTTTTTAAAACCATTTTATTGTGTGAGTAAATCAGAGCAAACATAGAAAATGTCTGGGTGCTGAAATCTGAGTAAGTTTTTAACGGGATAACTACATTTCAGCTCCTTTCAAAAGGAAGACATTTATCTAAGTCCTTGTGTATGAGTTTAATATCTTGTCCTGAGGTCAAAAAAAGTCAGAAGTGGAAGCTTTAATGTCCTATCCTACACTTCAGGCATAGGCAACAATATGAACAAGAATTTTAATTTATGTGCTTCCTTTTCCAGTTTAGTTTCATCATGTAAGCAAAGGTTGTCTATATGTCGTGATCTGTTTTTTTCTGACAGTCTACCAGTATGTGTACCTGTTTGAAGGATTTATGTTTATTCTCTCAACAGAGAAGAAAACATGGATGTCATATAAATTTAAAGGACATTTGCAGCAAGTAAATATCCTTTATCCCTACGATATTCTGTGTACTTCTTTATAATAAAGGACCCACTTCTCTATTTTTCACAGAGCCATATACATTTTGGATGTTCGCATGATGGAAAGAGCCTGCATTGCCACGTTTACCTCATACCACTGTGACAGCTTGGCATACTCTATGTCATTTACACATAAAATTCCTCCTTGATAATTTTTCATGGCTTATTTCTTCTGGACCCAGGGAAGTTACAATACGTAAATTCTGTCAATGGCCAGTTTTCCAACAGAAAGTCTCCAAAACCAGATTTAGGCAAGCTTCCTATCATTTCAGATATCAGGAGATGTAAATTATCCACTAAGTCTAACCTGAGAAGTATGGTCTGTAGCTTCTTAAATTATACCTTGTTCAGAGTTAAGGCAAGAAGTAATGGAGAAAATTCTGTTTCCACAAGCATAAAACATTCCTAGAGGTGGAGGCAAGGTAAAAAGACAAGCAATAAAATTAAAATAAAATTGCTAAATATATTTGCAAACCTGCAAACCTATGTCTATCTACAGCTGTTGGCTTAGAATGATAGTGATGATGCCAGGGACAAATATAAAGCAAGTTTATGGCTTGCATATGAATCTTTAAAGGCCATGTGTTAAGTTAATTTGCTGCCGATAACTTATCACGTTTTCTGTCTAGACATCCAAGCTAACGTGAATTGGAATATTTTTGTGTGATTTTTTCCTCTGGGTTTTTTTTTCCCTCACAACAGTGCTCTTTTTCTGCTTCTGTCCTGCTAAGAATAGTAATGGAAACTTGCTGCCTAAAAATGACACAACCACCCTGCCTTCTTACATTTTCATGGTGTACTGTGTGGAGTTTTGGGCATTGAGATCATATGTTTTATAGAATGGCTTGGGTTGGAAGGGATCTTAAAGATCATATAATTCCAACCCCCCCCGCCATGGGCAGGGACACCTCCCACCAAATCAGGCTGCCCAAGACCCCATCCAACCTGGCCTTGAACACCTCCAGGGATGGAGCATACACAACTTCCCTGGGCAACCTGTTCCAGTGCCTCACCACCCTCATCATGAAGAATTTCTTCCTAATTTCTAGTCTAAATCTTCCCCTCTCCAATTTAAATCCAATCCCCCTTGTCCTGTCACTACAAGTCCTTGTAAAAAGTCCCTCCTCAGCTTTCTTGTAGGCCCTCTTCAGGTACTGGAAGGCCATTGTAAGGTCTCCTCAGAACCTTCTCTGCTTAGGAAACTGGTAATTGGCGAAGTCCACTACTATAATTGCCAGACTGACTTTCAAGGCTCTGGGCTAATTTGCTGTACATGAAAATCTGGTGGCTGGGGAACCAACATTAGAGACCAGCAAGCATCATAGCCACACCACAGAAGCCATTTGTCTCATGGAAGTGCTGCCTGAAGGCAAAGGGAGGATAGTGTTGCTGTCTCTGTGTGCCTTTAGTCTGTGGTTTCCACACAAAACCAAAGGTTCTGGCAGCTATATTTTCTTCAGGTATTGCAATGCTAGCCCTGCCCTGCAGAAGCCATTAGAGAGATGGTGTGGGAACATGGCACTTGCCCAGAGCAGAGCTCAGCTCAGGGAGCACATGTGGTATCAGTCACTAGCAGAAGGGCTGTCAGAATCTGGCACAATGCCTACACAGCAAGGACTATCAAACCTAGTGCCTGGTTACCCAGTTCTTGTTGCCAAGTGAGCTTTCTTGCCAGCCGGAGCTGTCAAAGCTGCTTCTTCCTATACATTTAGCTCTTAGAGCTACCTTTTCTTCCCTCTTCCTCAGGACTTCAGCTGAAAGAGGCATGTATGTACAGAGGGAATAAGGCTCATGCTCCGTACTGTCCTCTAGCTCTCAAGCTGTGGAGAGGCCTCCAGCAAGGTTTGTCCTGGCTTTTTCCCAGCAGCTACATAGAAGGTTGTACCATACCATGCCAGAACTGGTCTTGAACACTAACTGCCAAAGTTGGAGGAGGAAAGAGGCTACAGAACCTGTAAGCACACTCAGCAGGCTGAAGCTGAGGAAGAACAAGTCAGGGATGAATGGGAGGCCTATACCATTGAAAGAGTCACAATGATTGGTTTTATGTGTGTGTGAATATATTTAGTCTCAGTCAGTTTATTCTGTAATTTAGAAATAGCCATGGTTTCTTCTGTCATGTTAAGGTAGGTCATCCTACCAACTGTAACAGGTAAAAGTACAGGGAAGAATGAAGATGAAATTGCATCCATGCAAAGATGGATGACTAGAACTCTTAATATAGAAAAAGATATAACTAAGGGAATTTGATTGTTTGTTTGGTTGGTGTTTTAAGAGAGAGTTGCTAATAAACTGAAGATGAGATAGCCAGAAGGAAGTACAGCAGTACTTGTGGCAGCAGAAGCCTAAGTCAAAAAAGATTTCAACTGTTTTTTGGAGGATAAATCCACATATGACAAGTAAAGTCCATAATCTAGGTGTGACTTGTAGTTCAGACACATCCTAAACCACTGATTGTCAGCAGCTGCAGAGATGTGCCAGGGAAAAAAATATCTGTGCAACAGACGTATTTGTTACATAGCATGATAATGTTAAGATGATTGTATATTAAGGCAGTTAATCATGCCTCCATAATATTTTGTATTCACTGCAGCTATACAACTTAGCTGGGCATCAGCCTTTTAGTTTTTAGGAAGTTTGAAATAACTGAGTATACTACTACATGTCTTCTCAATTACACAGGTGCCAACATCAGACTTGTCCTTCAGACAAACTCTGGCTTCCCCTGGCTCATTTGTCAGTTTCAAGAGCTCATCAGAATACTCTGTGACTCAGAC
The DNA here is from genome assembly GCA_013389865.1 of Piaya cayana. Classification (NCBI taxonomy): domain Eukaryota; kingdom Metazoa; phylum Chordata; class Aves; order Cuculiformes; family Coccyzidae; genus Piaya; species Piaya cayana. The sequence continues at coordinate 4,549 of WAAB01025989.1, forward strand.
CAGGAGTATCTAAAAGCTGTCCTAAATCTGTAGGTTGACAATTTTCTTTCCTGCACAATGCAATAATCATGAAGTTTTCCTGGCAAAGGCTGAGTATTTGGAGTCACGGGGGAGCTAGGGATCATAATGAATCTCAGCATATTTTATTCTTTCAAACTGTCTTTTTCTGAAATAAATATATCTCTGTGTATTTTAAGGAGTAACCTAACACAATAAGAAAATAAACAGCACCTTTAGAAAACTCAAACATCAAACCAGATAAAACCTGAATTGCAACAGGACAAAGCTGTCCTGTTTCTGGTTCTTTGCTCTTTTTTGCTACTGGAGAACTGCTGAGAAAAATACACAACAGTGCTTAGTCTTATGGTCCCCTTTCTGTCCAAATAAAAGTAGCTATGATTGTACTGTAATAAACACATAGGGGAATAAATATAAAATAGGACAGATGTCACAGTTTATGCCAAAACCAAGTCATCATACACCATGCTCGATCTGTGAAACAGAGTGATAACTCTTTTTCTTTCCTTCCACTCTAAGCAAGAATAAGCAGAGAGATTTGGAAGTCTACTGTAGATTCCAAATGCAGTAGTTCATGCTATTTAACTTTTACTTATGGTAACTCATGAACTGTCTTTACATTCTTACAATGTTATTCATGGATATGTATCTCAGGATTTTACATTGCAAAAGAAATACGGAACCCATTTTGTTATTCCAATCCTGTTTGTAGAAAAGATGGTGTTAGTGTTATCTGACCAGACAGTCAAGTAAAATGACTTAACATGATGTCAAATGACTGCTCTGAGGAGATAAGTATATAGTCCACTGCTGGAACATGGAAAGAAAAGTATCAATCTGCATCACATCACCTTCCTCTAATGATATGTTTTCCAATGTCTGTTGAAGAAAGAATTGGAGCCTGCAGAAGCTTTTGAACTACTGACAGAATTCTTAAAGTCCTTCCACCCTCATATGCTGCATGATCCTGAATTAAAGCAGTGTGGCTAGCAATTGCACAGTTGTTTGCATTCATGACAGAAAAAAAATACATACACTCAGTAGGCAGTCAATGGGCTCGACTCAGTAAACATAACCTGTGTGATGCTATTTTACAATAACTTTCACAGAGGATAGTAATATTTTTGGAACAACAAATTGCCATCTGGAGCTCATTCAATACCTTATCTCCTGCCACCTCATGGATAGTTTGCTATGGAAAGGCTTTTCGTTGGAATGTATAGCAGAGTCTCTGTACCTTTACTTCTTCATTACCATTGCTCAAATGAAATCCTGTGATTCCTACAATGACTTTTGCCATGTATACTCCTATGGTGGAATCTCATAACAAAACAGTGAACCAAACTCTTAAATTCATTAGAAGTGCTGAAAACAGATGTGGCTCCCCCGTAAGTGTGAGATGTCTTTTGCCCCTGTTTGAACCTTCTTCGTCTCTCATGCTACTGTATTAGCAGCTCACAGTCTCCCAAGAGCTGTGTGCCATCATAGCATCAATCCTGCTCGTCCTGCATTAGAAAGAAGGAATAGATCTATGGAGTGGGTGGAAAATGTTTGCTTGTCTCTAACTTTAGCCTGTGCTTACAGCCATAATGTTAGACCCAGTTTGAGGAAGCAAATAGGAACTGAATTCCTATGTGTGGCCTGATTTGGGGATGTGAGATATGGCCATTCACATCACATCTCCTCACCTCTGGATGGGACTAATGAATTAATCCAAATGCTTATTTGTGACTCTGCTGAGGCTGGTGGCCCAATTTTCAACCTGTTCTAGTACCAAACATTCTTGCCATGAGTTGTTTGAACTTGGATCTAACCTTATGCTTTATATTGAAGCTTAAATCATATTTCAATGATACTGTTTACTCCTTTGCTTTAATTTTCTCATCTTTGCAGACAATGAAATTTTCAAGGCTATGTGTCAATGAGGTAAAATTTTGAAACATTGGTTTCACCTAGAGAATTCTGCTCTTTACTTGTCTGTATGTGTTTCAAGTAGAAAATATTTCTAATAAAAATTGTCATTAATAACATTAAGCAAACTGTATGTATTTTATCTGTTTTTGAACCTCCACAATAAACCTCATCATTCAAAAATGAATTGAAGCCTTATAGTGGAACAATGCATGCTTCATACTGGAGAAATTGCAGTTTTCCTTTTGGGAAACTTGAGAGGAATTTATTCTAAAGAAGAAGGCCAGAGGAAGCAATTTAATAATGACTTAAAGAATAAATGACAAATTTTTATTACCATTTTTCCTTAGCTGCCTATAGTTATAGGATTAGGATATAGCTCCTATTCCTTTAGTCATCATGCAAACACACAAGAAGAATAATTGCTGGCACAAAGACCCTGTGTTTTAATTAAACAATGATCCTTTCCAAAGCATTTGTACTTGACCTGACCCCTTGTAGTGGCTTGGCACTGATTCTAATGGCACCCTACATTCAGGAAATGCAGGAGCAACAAAACCAAATATTTTTCAGATGTGGGACTCCTAAAGACATGGAATTGGTGTTTCCACTCAGTTACGCTGGTATAAATTACAGGCTGTTGCAGATAACACTGATAATGTAACATTGATAAGATGTAAATTCTTCTGCAGACCAGGGGAAAAGTTCCAGTGTGTCTGAGTTTACTGGTTACCAGAGAAGACCATTATGTATGTCCTTAAATTTTAGGAAATATTAGCTGTTTCTTTGAAGTGTCAGTGAAGTCCATGATGTCTCTTAAGTGAGAAGAATTGGTAAGTATGTCTGGCTATGCTGTGGGAAACATAATGGAAGATATATCTGCTGAGAATCACTCCTCTAAAAGCACATGCCTCTTTAATTAAACATCCAAGCAGAAAATCACTGGTTCATACTACGAATTTGAAAACCTCTGTTTTGATGTTGATACTTGACAGCTTCCAAGAGAAAAATGTTACCATTAGATATTTGTTCACTAATGTAAAGTGAGAAACCTGTGCTAAGAAGATAAAGGAAAGGGGGAAACTTAATACAAAGCATCTGCTGTAAAAACTCAGAAGAGTTTTCCATACTCATTACCTCCCAACTGATTGTTCTCATCACTAGTGTCTAATCATACCTCCCTTGTCTGTTCTCCTTCTAATCTGATGATTTCTGCATGCCTGACCACACAGTGACCCAACAGTTCACTGTTCAAGCCTCCTGAGTGACTGACCAGGACTGTCTTGTGAAAGATGTGGGTTTGAGCCTTTTCTGACTGAAGGAAGCTGATTCACCACAAGTTCTCTCTTGAGTAAGTTACTCTGCAGAAGGTGGGAGAAGTCCTGTCTAGGTATTTATTTCTAGGAATACTGAAGAGGAGAGCAGATTCTCCCTCCAGAGGTCTTCAGGGGTTGTTGCTTCTCTCCACCAAAGTTGTAGTGTAACCAAGAGCTACTTTTAGGAGGTCTGACTCATTTCCCAGAGGAGACCACTGAACACCAAGTGAACTGAATGTGTAAGAACATAGGTAATGAAGCTGTGCATTGTCAATTGCACTCAACATTAATAGAAGCCTTTAAAAGAAACTGTTTTCAGGAGGTGTCTTAAATGGGGATTATGCAGGTCAGAATTAGTAGCCTTATACAATTCTCCATTCCATCTGGATTAAGAAGTTCATCATGTTTCAGCTTCAGCTATTTCCTTGCACTTAGAATGGTACATTGAACCTGTTCCACAGCCTAGTACGTAATAGAGATGCATAAATTTAAACTGTAATAATTACAGACTAATCTATTTTTCCTTTATCTGTTCCCTTCTACTTTATTTGGTTATCGTTTTACACAGTCTGTTTTCAGATCATTGCAGATTTGCAAGGTGGGATTTAATTGGTAGGAATACCAAAGGAAATTTTTCTTTTAATGATTTTAGATCACAAACCCATTTTCTCTGTTGTGAGAACTAAACTTCTTTAGAGGTATTCTCAGAGATATTACTTGCTGTGTCATTGCTTCCCTTTGACATTTATCAGGTACAAACCCTCTAGATAATGACAGACAACCAAGGTGTATTATTATCTTTACCAGTCATTTGTAATTATAGCTTGATTTGTGAATGAATTGATAATGAAACTCCATCTTTCCAGTCTATTCTGGACTGTTGAATACAGTGAAGCTGAATATCCTTTTATTTTCTTTAGAAAGAATCCTGAACAATACTCCAGGAGTGCTCGTACAGTCTCACATGTATATTTTATAACAGTCAAGGACTCATAGCAGTGCAAATAGTAAAGTGGCATTTACACCATCTCTTTATATTACCACTGCTTTCTGAATCAGATACTGTTTTGCATCTGTGCAGGTTGCAGGAACACTCATGTAAGTACTACTGAATTTGAGCTGGTTTTGTTCTGATCATGGTGAAGGTGCTTCTTTCCTTTTTTTTATTTTTCCCCACTGTTCTTTGAAGAGGCACTAGATTATTTCATGAGGAGGGCTGCAGTGTGTGCCAATTATTAAAACTGCACACAAAAAGATTTGCTTTCCTAGGAGACAAGCTGTTCTCAAAAGTCACACTCTACCTTTAGCAGTTTTCATTACGCGACTCACTTTACATATGTACAGGGACAATGCAGCCCCTCTTAAGGGAATATTTAATCACGGTCTCCCTCCTGACAACCTGCCTTCATCTCTCCTCCTGTTCATTTGTCATTTTACCTGGTTCATTTATGGTCTGTCTTCCAAGTCCCCTTTTTTCAGTAATTGTCATTGTTTGCTTTCATATCACTTGGCAAAACTGAAGGTGAGAAATCACAGAACCTTTGTTAGAGCGAACCATCACCCATGGCTTTACTCTTGTGGTACTTTTGTGGGATTGCTTATCTTTTCCTTTCATTTATAAATTAGTGAGATTTGAGATGGGTTTGATGAGAAAAGGGAAGTGGCATAACCATTTGTAAAGTCGCAGCCACAATGTGGGGAAAGAAAACGTGTTTCAAATTTGTAAGTGAACGCTGGGTCCCTTTCAGTTTTGTAGTCATTCCAGTTTTATGAGCGAGTCAGGATTGTGCCCTGTCATGATTTTGAATTCTACTATAGTTACTTTTCTTGAAGTTTTCCCTGCTGTAGTATCTGGTCCCATCACTGAGATTAATGANTTCTGTGATGCAAAGAATAAGATGTGACTCATGTATATATACTTCCTTTTCTCTTCTGCTTAACCATTTAGATGAAGACCACCTTACAAATATGAATAACCCAGCATGACCACAGGTATCAGTGCATTCACACAAATACATTGTGCAAATGGGTTCTGGTGCATTCGCTTCCTCCCTTGCTGCAAAACCTCAGTGGCCCGAGGGGCTGCCCCGCAAAGGGGGGCCTGGGGCAGCAAGAAGAGGCCATTGAGAGATGTGTGTGTGTATGAAACAGGGTGCTGCTGCACCCCAAGATGCTCCTGGCCCCACAGGCTGACAGGACTGAGTGGGTGGAGTCACCTTCCCTGGAGGTGTTTAAGGGACGGGTGGACGAGGTGCTGAGGGACATGATTTAGTACTTGATGGGAATGGCTGGACTTGATGATCCAGTGGGTCCTTTCCAACCTAGTGATTCTATGATTCCTTCCACAAACCTCTGCCAGTTCCATGAGTGAATTTTCTCTCAAGGCAGACTGTGGTGCGAAATTCTGGCCACCTCATCTAGGCAGTAAGTAGAGAAACTGCAAGCTGCCTCACCTGTCAGCCCTTAATCAGCATTTGTTTAACCTACATGTTGTTTACATACTTGTTTATTAACTGGACCACAGTTTATCGATGAATGCCCTCCTTTGCCCTTTCCAGCTGGGATTAGGTATCCAGGGAGTGCGGTGGCAGGGGTGATACAGGGTGAAGGTTTTCTGCAGAGGGATGACTTGTCATGTGCAGACTTTCTGCAGCAAAATGGGGAAGAATGCTTCTTTTTGATTAAATCCACAACTACTTAGAGGCTTTGGAAAGGTTACACGTTGAAAGTATTAGAAAATCCAAGCTCTGAGGTGTCAGTTGAGTCCTGGAAGGCACTGAAATAGTTTCTTTCTGCTTTTCTTTGGAGAGGGAGAGAAGGGTTTTGGCAGGCTGCTATTTTTTTTCTTTATGAAATCTCACCTGTTGTCATAGCATCGAATCCAAGAACCACAGAACGCAATTGGAAAATGTTACCATGGTTTTGTCAGGCTTCAGACTGGGCCTTTTACCCTGAACTGGGAGTATGTAAACACAGTGTTGGTAATGGAGTTCAGTGCTTGCAGCACACACAGGAGGGATTGTGGAGATGAAATCTAACTCCAGATCTGGGTTGCAGAACCCTGGTACTACATAACTTTGGGCAAGGGGTAAAGCAAAGCACTCTGGGTTAAGAAGAGATAGTAGCACTTTCCCACTCCATAGACATGCTCTAAGGATAAACAAAGGCATGGCTGTAAGCAAAGTGTATCTGTGTGCAGGGCTGTGAGCATCACTGCTAACAGTCTATAGGGCCATGGCAGAGGGGCCATAACCCCCTTCTGTCGCCCCTTGGCCTTAGGGACATCAGTTACACTCCTGATGAATTAACTCTGCAATATACAGACTTCAAAACCAGATTATTCCCCCTTACATTTTTCCATATGCAGTTTATTCGAGTAAACTCAGTTGATTCTCTAAGAAGCTAATATTTCTGATTTTGCTAGTTACTTCTTTTAAATGTTAAGGCTACAGACAGATTTGCAAGGTTACATGTAGTGTAGTAAATATAATAATCTGTTTGCTTTATTAATACATAACAATTAATTTTAACCTTTTTTAAAAAAAACTTCTTATTCCCAATCAACACACATTTAAATGCACTCTTGCCTTTACATGTCTGGGATTTTTTTTTGTTGGTTGATTCGTTTAATTTAAAAATGCTGTAGTAGTAAGGAATGGCATATTCCGGCAATTTCAGCTCCCAGTGATTATGCTCTGAAATTGCTGGTGTGAAAAAAACAATCTAATAAACCCAACCTAAATGCCAAAGTGTTTTATACAGCGTTTGTTTGCCAAGACAATATGTTTCCCCTGACTGCATTCCTTTGCATTGGATAAATCATCACAAGGTGGTGCTAAATAGCACCATTAATCTTTTTCCTGTATACAGCCCTGAAGGGAGCTTTTGGAAAAGGCAGTCAGTAGATAATATCCATCACACCATTAAAAGATCCTTTTTTAATTAATTCATTTATTTACTTGTCTGTCATGACTGGGAGAGTTTCTTCACTATGGCTTTCAGAGACATCTCTGCTGAGATTTATGGACCACAAGTCTTTGTATTAATCCAACAATTTAAAGATAGACCTTTCTTACAGGAAAGTGCAGCCATTATCTACTTACTTATTTGTAAGTGGATGCTGGCATTTTTCATCTCTGTTCCACAGCTCTTTGGGGTTGTGAGGATTTTTTCTGAGAAAATCTATACAGCATGCGTGCTGTGGGCTTAAAATGAAGGGCTCTGTAGTTGCTTTGAACAAGTTGCTAAGAAGAGGTTGAAAATTCAAAATGGATTGAGACAATTAATCATAGGTGATGGGACATGAATGTCTGACGAGGTTCAGGACTGGCAGGTCCCGGGGGAATGGATGCCTTTTCACCCAAGAAGTGCTCTGTTCTTCATAATGATGCTCTACTTAGAGCAGGGCAGGACACAGTGTTAGATCAGCTGCTGTCCTCTTTCCTTTGCCTGCCAGCAGAAGTGCTAATTATATGGGTTTTTTACTTGGCATAAAATCACCTCTTGTGAAAATTCTCCTGGGATGCAAACTGGAATAGATGTACATATATAAAAACATATTTTTTAATTAGAGGAAGGCAAATCTGGCAAACCTTTGAGGGATTCCACACTGCAGATATTTGGTAGTGCTTAGGCATCTTATCTCCACCTCAGAGACTCTCTTTGGCATCTTCTGCCTTTAAAAAGCATGTTTTATGGATAGAAAAAGGTTTCTAGGAAAGCCAGGAACATTACTTCTTTTTGAAAAATCATAGAAGGTTGAAATGGGTCCCGTTCCTTTTCTACTATCTTTCTTCCTGGAAAGGTGGTCAACATCCCAAGCCTATCAGTATTTAAAAGCCATTTGGATGATGTCCTTAATAACATGGTTAGGTCTGAAGTGCTCAGGCAGTGGGAAGAGATTATTCTTGTAGATCTCTTCCAGTGGAACAATTCAATTCAATTCAATTCAATTCTGTTCTGTTCTGTTCCATTCCGTTCCGTTCCGTTCCATTTCATTCCATTCCATTCCATTCCTAGCCAGCTTATTTGAGCAGGAGTTGGACTAATGAGTGAGAGGTGATTAGTTCTAGTCTCTCTCTCTATATATATCAGTTAATATATACATTAATATATGCTAATACACTAAGCTTGCCAGAACTGCAGGGTTAGAAATTCAAGCTGAGTCTTTCTATAGCTCTCATTGTGTATTTTTCCATCAGTGACACCAGATTTCTGAATAACATTCATAACTATAGTAACCCATTTTCTACTGGAAACATCATGCAGATCAGAACTTGTTCTTTCTGCACTCCATTGACACTCACTTTCCCTAAAAATAATGTACTTGATTAAGAGTTAATGCTTTATCTGTTGACTCTTTACAAGGCTTACCAATGGTGTTTTAAGTTAATATGCTAACTCACATTTTGGAACTAATTATTCTCTTTTTCACCAGGAGATGAGTCTGGACAACCCATCAGGATCTGGAACATCCAAAATGATGGTGAATTCTTACTTTAGCTGATTGTAGTATGAGCTGTTGGAACAAAATTTGGCAGACATCAAGAGATTAAGAATGTTTATATAGTGGGAACACTGAATTAGTTTTGGATAAGTACATGGGCTTCAGAATATAGTTCAACAATTCTCTGTCTGAAGTGAACAAGACATTCCTTCTCTGGATAGGTTGTGCCACATTTTTTTACTGGTTATATGGATCAGCAGCCTGTTCTGATATGGCAATCTCTTTCTTTATATGTTTTAAGTGTCAAGTGCAGAACAGAGTTGGAAGCACAAAATGGCATTTCCACGGGTGAGCTTTGACACTCCCCATCTGTGTTTCCAGTTTCAGCCAGTAGTCTGAACAGCAGCAGACACAGCCAAGAGTGACTATTCTACTACCAAAGAAAGTGATTAGAAAACAGCATTTTATTGTGTTTTTAATATGAAGGGCATGAATAAGTTTACCAGTAATGTTCCTTTTTCTTGTGTTCTGTTCAGTTTTTCAGATGTGGGTCTGTGGATTCTGCAGCTTTGCAAGTCCTGGGCTAGTAAGTTTTATTTTGAGAAAAAAATGTCTGAGCCCATTTTATCTGTTAGCTCTTTTGACCATTGACAGTGAATTGCTTTCCTGTTTACCTGTCTCAGGTAGGCAAGAAGACATATTTTGAGTGCATTCAGCTCAAAGTAATTAACTTGTTGTAGACAGTAAGTACATTTCTATTCAGAAAAGTAAGAGGGAAGCTTTTCATAATCCTGTTTTGGAGAGTTACTGAATTGGCATTGAAAGCACGTTTTATTAAAAAAAAGAATAGCATAAAACCTCACAGTATTAAGAACTATTATAGATAGGGATCTCTCAGCTATCAGGAGAGGCTTAACAGAGAAAAAGCAGGCAGTGAGGTAGAAATCAAAGTATTTACTGATCTCATTGCTCCTGTCAATATTATTGCACTGCTACTTGCTTGTGCCAGTGGGAAAGAGAAATTTGTACAGCTGAATACCACAGCAGGGTGGAAAGCTTCTAAAGTGCTTTCTATGGATTTATAATGGATTTACTTTTTCCCTATTCTGATTATTCAGAATAGGTAGGTGAGAAATTTTGCTTGATGTTGTAGCTATTCGCATCTGTCATAGACTAGCTGTTAATCTCTTTCTTCTGCTTCATGTCTTGTAATTATAGGTCTGCATAGATATGAGGTTTTGGCATCTATGCTGCACAAAGTGACCAGAATGCTGAAAGAGGAGATGTTTTTGTCATTTTGTAATAATACTGCCTTTGATGGATGTTATAAATCACTCGGTCATTATACTCATTTTCCTTTGGCCTTCTGGGTTGTCTCTCCTACAGTCTGGAACACTGCTGTGAAGCATAGTTTGATTCTGGGAAAATCTTGTTGGCATTTAGAGCTTAAGCTCCTCTGGAGGATACAGCTTTTGCATGTACAGAGAAGCCTAATGCTTCCCTTGCTGGAAAACTCCAAACTCTCTAGAGTTATAGTAGCTTAAGTTACTAGTGACTGCATCTTTCAGGCTTCCAGTCTCTTATTCCTCTAGGAAATAGAGAATTAGCTCTTTGATTGTTTGCTTAATGAAAGCATTGTCTTACCTATTGCTTCATCATCTTGATTTTTTTTCAGAAACAAAAGGAGAGAAAAATATGTATTTTGGAAACAAGAGATCTCAATGATATAGAAATGTTGTTTTCCATCCAATAGCATGAGGTTGAGCAGTTAAAAAACCAGAAGCTCCCTAAGGTAGTACTGACCTTCAAACTGTGATACAGTAAGCCCAATATGACTAAATATTAAATATAAAACCTGGCTGTATTGTTTGATTCAGATCCAAATGTGAACAACTTCCACTATTAGAAATGCTTACAACTGAGGCTTGGGTTCAGTCCGTGGTAGAGAGATGGGTCATTTTCACAAAAGCTTTGTTTTCCTCAACTGCTGTTTGCAAATGGGCATTGTCTGGGCCCATTTCCTTAACATGGATATGGCTCTTTGCACATGATTATGTATCCTGGCTCTACAGTGTGCTTTAGTGTCAATTGGAACTTGGGAAGCTCATCTGGGAGGATGTGAAGCTCAGTTCTGTCCATGTTGAGTAGGGATATGGACACTACTCTGCTAGATGCTTATCTCTAGGTCCTGAAGGGACAAATGTGTTGAGCTCTTGCAGACTGAGTTCACAACACACATTATAACTCCGTAGTGTGCTCACCTTGCTGGAGTCTCCAGGGTCAGCTGAAGGATTGAGAAACCCTCAGAAATACTGTGTTTTCAGGAGTGAGTGGGAATAGTGTAGTGCAGCAATAAGTAACAGTACATGTGTGAAGGGCTTTGGAAAATACCTGAGAACACCAGAGTAAGAGCAGGGACTCTCTGTTTTCCTGGGAGCTGAGAAGAATTGCTTATTCAGTTCAGTATCCAGTCCTCAGCAGAGCCAGCACCTGAGAAAGACACGTGTAAGGTCAGAGAGATAGCTAAGGACAAAATCTGCATTTCAGAGGGTTCTTCCTCTTGGTTGTTTCATCAGTTTGTGAGCTAATGTAAGAATAATATGTCTTTAAAATTTATCTTTCAAAGGAACCTTGAATGCTCTCAATATCTATATGACTGTCAAAATCTTTTATTGCTGATGAATATCTGAATGCATCTCATACCAATAACCCATAGTGTTTATTGATATGTCATTTAAAGGGCACCTGTGTAAAATATATTGCTTTTCAGCAAGGGTCACGATTATCATTCTAAACCCATGCAATTTGGGAGCACTAATCTTACGCAAGAAATGGCACATGGTGTACAAAAATGTGCATTATGGATTGCTGTTATGATTGATGGAAAGAAGAAAGAAAATATAGAATGCCAATATGTCCCTTTAAATAATGTTTAATCTTTTGATTTGGGAATATCACTGGTTTGATTTCAATTTTTTTTGCTTTTATATTTGCTTATCTGAATGATTTATGCTAAGAGAATTTGCTTTTGTTTTCAACAGGACATGAGAAAATGGCTTCAAGTTGTACTAGGAGAGATTTAGGTTGGATATTAGGAAAAAATTCTTCGCTGAAAGGGTTATCAAGCGCTGGAACAGGTTGTCTTGGGGAAGTGTCTGAGTCACCATCCTTGGAGGCTTTCAAAAGACCTTAAAAGGGGATTAAAACTAGATGTGGCTCTGAGGGCCATGGTTTAGTGGTAGGCTAGTGGTATTAGGTTAATGGTTGGACTGTATGATCTTAGAAGTTTTTTCCGACCTAAATGAGTCTGTGAACCTATTATGCTATGTTTCAATAAAGGCAGAGCTGTTACAGGCTTTGAGCGTTTCAGAATTTAAAAAAATGATTGGGAAACAGACACTCCTTTACAGTAGCTGTTAAGCATTGCTCAGGTACTCAGGTACTCTGTTCTATTGGTCCTGCTTCTGCCCTTTTGGGCTTTATATTGTGTATGTGTCTGTGTTAATACAACCAGGAAAACTCACAAGAACTGGAACAATACTACCTATTGAGTTTAACAAGTGGATAGTTTCCATTTCTCATCAGAGGAGTGGCTTTTCTCTGCTTTGTCATGCAAAAACATTTCTCTCATTCTTTAAGGAAGATTGCAGTGTTCCAGGATCTTGTTAAAACTTTATATTAAGACTAACTTAATCAGTAGCACATTGCTATCAGAAAGTGAATATTTCCCTGAGGAAAAGACACAAAATGGATAAAAAACTGAATGCAGTAAATTGCAGTAATTTAGTTTACTATACAGATAGAGTTTCTGCAGATTAAAAGCCATGGAAATTTGGGAAAGTGTCCTTAAATTTTGATGTGCTATTTTGAACTTGTGTAGTTAATTTGTTCTGGAATTAATATTCTCCAATGAAAATTTCTGATTTAGACCAGCTGGAGATATGATCCACCATATGTTGTCAGGGAAAAACTGCAACGCATTTGAGGGGACCTGGCAAAGTTTTCAAGTTACTCTTGTTGCAAGTGGGAGTGAAGGTCTGGGTCTGAAGAAAGTGAGTGAAATATCTTCATCCATGGCATATATGCATTTAAGGCATGCTGTTCACCATGCCCAAACCCCAAAACACTGTGGAGGAATTCTGTTGAACCTAAAGGCAATCAACATGTTTTTCTTCTTACAGTTCCTCTGAAGCATTTTGAACTATATTCTGACTGTGCAAGAGCAATTGTCTGAAGGAAATGATTATGCTTGAACAGTATGAGAGGAAGAAAAGGCACACCAATACTGTCAAAACTTAGAAGCCGTCTGTAGCAGGTGAATGAGTGTGAAATTAGTTTACTGAGGTAAAGCCAAAGCCCTGGTGTGGTTTTCTGCTGAGAGGGTTAGAAGGGCAAATTGAAAATATGGCGAGTTTTCACCTCATGCTTTACTAAGGGAAACCATTATGATTTCTTATGAAACTATAATGTGAACCATATGATTTCAAGTCACTCTAATACTTCCATCTTCATGAAGTATATTACCTGTTATTTATTCTATTGGTATTACACTACACAGGAGTAATAATATTCCAATACTAAGAAAATAAAGGCAGGTCACTACAAGTAGTGGACTATTTCCCTTCCATCCTCCAACAGCCCTCTCTTTCTACACCTCAGGGGTCCTATGTCTGCAATTTTGCTTTAGAACATTTCTGTCTCTTCCAATGAACACCTATTTCCATCACAATATCCTCCTAATTCTTTCCCTTCATGGTATGCCCTTCACTAGTGAACACCACTACTGCATCTGAGCCTTTCAGTGAGTTACCACACCAGGTGAATAGATGGAGGAGTTGCAAGGAAAGGGGTGGTTTTGTGCTGTAATCTGTGCCTGCAATAGATGTTGACTCAGACAGGACCAGACAACCTACTCTTTGTGCATTACACAAAAAACCATCTTTCAATGTGCCATGACAAACTCAAGACTGCGGTATGAAAGCCCAGGAGTCACAAAAATGGCTTGAATGGGTCACAGCAATGCAACAGTAAAAGGCGTTTCCCTTGCAAATGCATAGAAATAAGTTACAATAGCAGAATTTATGGGCAATTAAATTTAAGGTGTGAGTGAACGAGTTGCCCCAAGAACATACTCTATTTCAGTATTTTTTAAGATAAACTGAGTGGTTTTATTTGTAAATCCTTGTTTCTTTGTTTAAAATAATAATAATACTAATACTCTTGGTAGCAGTGCACGGACTCTTTAAATAATATAACTCCACTGTGTGAATGAAATATAGTCTTTGATTTATTTTTCTGACTGCTATCTATAGACATCGTTTGCTAAATCCTGTAGAGCTGAAGGCAGTGGATACTGCCTTCATATGGCATGAGGCCATTGGAGCCTTAGTCAATACAGCAAAGCAGAAAGACAAGAGTTATCATAAATCCTGGAGATCTTGGAGAAAAAAAGGAAGTAGTTAAGGGAGAAGCTGTAATAGCCACTATAATAACTTCACAAGCCAAATGTGAAGTTTTTCTGTGGATTGGCCTGACTAACATCAAGAAAAGAAATTATGTGTGTCTGGTCCCACACACAATTGTGATTATGCCTGTGTAAATGAAGATTATTTCAGAAAGAGTTGTTGAGTTGAAACGGATTGTGCAAGTCCTCCTGGCACAGCTTGACTGATCAGCCATGAAATTGCCAGGGAAAGACCTCTTGTATTTTCCCTATCTCGCCATCTTTTCCTGGTAATTAAAAAACAATCAATAACAGAGGGCCTTTGTAATTATTATCTTTCCCTGATATTTTGAGGAATGTCTCTCAGTCCTGTTAGACTTTAGCTTTTGTCAAAAGCACTACCAGCTGTTTTCTCCTACTACAGGAAGAAACACAGTTACAACACATTTATCCCCTAGAATTACTTAAAAACAGGCTGCCTCTGAAAAACATCTGGCTGTGCCTTAGCATGCTGTTTATCAAACTTGCACACTATTAGGCAAATGATGAATTATGACTGAGCCAAATAAAAAAAAAGAGCAAAATAAGAATCTACATAGACGGAAAAAAAAAGAAACGTGAACAAGTATTTAATTGGAAAGTCATCGTCTTCCCTTGAAAAGTCATTATGAACAAGTAAGTTTGTTTTTATATGCATGCCCTTGTCCTCAATTTAGATTTGATTTAGGGAGAGAAGAAAGGGAGAATGGACAACATAGGCCCTCTTACCTGTGCTACTCTGATGATCTCAGTTTCAGTAATTCCCAGTTTGTACAGACAACAGATGTAGGCTCTAGAGTTCTCTAGTTTATCAGTTTCCAAGAACTGGATTTAGCAGCCTTTTTTAAAGAACTTCAAAGAGCAATATTGTGAAACTATCACTGGGATACATTGTATCTTAAAGACAATAATAATTTCAAGGTCCCTTGATGTTTAGTATCTAGTTCTGTTTTACTCCGGATGAACTCTGGTGTAGGCAAGTGAAAAATGAAGGTGTCAGTAAGTGGTTCTACTCCTATTTAAATAAATGATTTCTAAGGAATCAACTTTTCTTTTCATGCTTTATTGCAGACTAGTTAAAAAGTAATCCTCCCCTGTTGCTGTCTCTGCTTATGATTATGAACGTATGTACTCATACTACAAATGCTGCTGTCACTGAAAGGGTTCTGTTGTGAACACAATATGGGCTCATATGTGTTCAAGTACTTGCAAAGCAGTACAGAAGCTATCCTGCTCCTTGGTTGTGACAGCTCATTCTGACCTCTGCAATGAACAGTACATTGTATTAACTAAGTACATCATGTGTCCAGATAGCTGAGGACTTGCTAAACAGTGTGAGGTACATAGAGTGGTGAGACTTAATATACTTTTTATCATGCGTAGTCTTTTCTCACTAGTTGCTCTGAACTTCCCTGAAGAGCAGATGAAGATATAGCCATAGACAGATTTTGACCATTTTTTTGAAGGCAAATTTATTTACTTCTAATTGCCTTTTCCTTTTCACATGGCAGATTTTATAAAATGAAGGCATGCTGAATGAATAGATTATAAAAACATTTAGTAGCTAAAGGTCTATCCAATGTTCACCTCAAGTTTTTTTCTTTTTTGCTGTCAGCTATATTCACATGCACCGTTAGGGTATTCCTGCTGTCCATAAAAACATGTTAGACTTGTAATTAAAGCATGCTTTCAGCAGTTTCTCTTTGCTGAAATCAAGTAGAGCTAGATTCAACTTTTCTTTATCATCCTTCCAGTTAGAGTATAAACAGCCTACATCATTGCTGGAGATTTTAAGCAGAGACTTATACTGCATAGTTTACATAGTTCATGACTCAACCCCCTACCCCACAAAAGCTCCCAGTTAGAGCTTTTGCACCTTCAGGTGGTGTCAATCTCTTGCTTAAGTATGTTGGCTTCTTCCTTAGTGCTTCTTCTAGACCACAACAAAAAAACCCCCCATAACTTTAGCAGTTTAGTGATGCTTTTAGACATTCTGTTTATTCTAATTCTCTATTTGTTTCCTCATATTATTATCATATTCCTTTAGTGAGGAAAGCAGATACTTTATGTCCAGACTTCTGCATCTATATATTCTACTTTTGTCCTGCCTTTCTCTGTTTGTTTTCCACTTTCTTTTACTTCATTGACTGATGTATATATGCCAAGGTTAAATTAGTGGTTATAGTGGTTATTCCTCCTCCTCCTCTGATTTTTTTTGCACTAGGAAATGCTTTCCACTATTTTCTTGTGCTTCAACTGTCATCTTCTTTGTCTTAAAAAAATCTGTTGTGAATCTTTTTTCCTATTTCTGCAGTGGCTAAGTAATTCCTGATTTGTGTTATTTGCCACAGCATGTAAAACTACTGTTTTTTTCTGGACTCTGATTTTGAACTCTGTATACTGTTCCATCTAAAGTTTCTTTCCTTTTATGCTGTCACATACCTAGCAGTCCAGCATAAAACACCTTTCATAAACATTGGGGAAGACTGGGTGTCTCCCTTAGCTTGGCATATCTAATTTGCTGTCTAATTTGCAGGTGGAAGTTCTCTTTTCCCAATTATTATTTGCATAGATGGCAAGTATCCAGGCTGGATAGCAAGTCATTACTGCAGAATTCATTTCTATTGAGAGAATGTATTTTTTTAGTTTTACCTCCAGAGCCATAGGACATTTCCAAACCCTACAGAGCCTGGCAGAGGCTGGTTATACTGGGATATTCCTCCAGTTGTCTTTCTGATTCCATGACAGGAACATACAAGGCCCACGGTCGCATAGGGCAGGTGTCTTTGGCAGAAGACCCTTACAGGTACAGTTTCCCCAGAAACACCAGGGAACCAGTAAACACTAATGACTCTGGTCATTGTATTGTTTACAGAGCCTTTCCAGTGTCTGATGTAGCCATTTTTGACCATTTCAAGTATTTTCTAGCAGTAGAGTATAGGAGTTCTTTCTTTAACAGGCTCTGATGAAGCTTGACTTTTGCTCCCTCCTAACCTCAGTTTGACTTTTTCAGCTATGATGAATGAGTCAGAGTCCACAAGTGGTGATCCAGGCACAGACTTTTCTTATGTTGCTGCCAGAGTACATTTTCAAAAGGAAAATCAAACACAGCATCCTCTAGGATCTCCTTTCTTGTTCTCCTTTTCATTCCTTTATTTATGTTCAAATATGACAGCATAAAAGACTGCTGTATGTCAGAACTTGCCTGGTGACTTGCCAGCACTCAGGCAACAGATTAGGATAAATACAGAGAAATAAGCCTCTTTCTAAGAAAGCTGGAATAAATCAGTGCTGTGTGGTTGAATACACGCCTCATAGTTGGTTCAGGAGACAGGTGCTCTAAAACAGATGTATTCAGAAATGAAATCATTACTATACGCTGTCAACTACAAAACATGACTAAAAAGTCCTCTCAGAGCTTTCTCTCAGTTCATGGAAATGAACTGTTACCAAAAACAGAGGGAAAAAATGTGTTTCTTCAGGTCTTGCGCTCACCATCAAATGGAAATGGAGACAGAAACTCCAAAGAAAGCCTTACAGGTTTTGTAGTCATCTTTGAAACCTTTTCACTAGATGCACTTATGAACTGCTGGGATGTGTGGCTATAAGCCCAGCAAGGAACTAATGTCATTCAAAAATTAAAAATTACTCTGCCTTTTTCCCAGGAGGACTTTCTGCTTTTTTGGAGTGCTCTATATAACCATAAGTAGCCTTGAAAATGTGTCAGTGCCAGTGAAATCTTATGATTTAGGCTAAAATCCAGATTTTTGAATGACAGAGACTGCATATTCAGTGATTATTTCTGTCTGTACCTGCTACAGCTTCCAGTGTGATGGTGAGGTGGGCAGAAAGAGGCAGCATTTTCTTGAGCTGCACACAACTTAAACATGTTCAGCTGATCTGTTTGAGCCCTTAGGCTCCTTTTTCATCTACATTCAGGGTTCATGCAGTAGTTATATCAGAACTTCAGCACTACTTCTCCCTGCTTCTTCTCCTCCACTCCACTCTGTAGGAGAGAGGATCAGAGCTAGGAGTATGGCCAAGGTCATGTGAGAGCTTTTTATGAGTGCATGAGAAGAAATGGCTTAGGAAATATTCTTCTTACTTAAGGACTGAAGAGAAGAGCTTTTCAAGATGGCCATGGGAAAAGTCAAGGCAATCGAAGACAATGTGACTTTGAGGATAGTTTGAAAAGATAGAAGGATATATTCTGCCTAACTTGCGTTACAAGCTTATGCTTATATTTTAGAGCTAAACAAAGCAGTTACCCTAAAAAAAGTGCTTGCACTGAGTATCTATTAATGCAGAGAAGTAGATAATGTTGAAAACCTCTGAAAGGAGATCTCATGCACCTGACACAGATGTCTAATGCAATATACCTGTATATAAAGTGATATACATCTATCTATTTCTATATACCCTATAGGCAATGTAGGACTTTGGTCTATTTGTCTCACACAAGGTTGGTGAGCATCAGGTGTCTGCAGTGATGCTGATGGCAAGCCTATTGCACATTGAGGAGTAAGTGCTGCATGTAACAACGAACCTGTGTAAGTGCAGGTCTGTGCTGTGCTGCAAATATAGTGTTGTCTTCAGGCCTGTGCTGTGTTGTGAGTATCGCTTGGCACTGAATAAACTCAGCTGGCTGATGGAAATGGAGGAGCTTGCAAAGCAGTTCCCATTTGGTACCAGCATGGCATTAGCTTTATCCAAAAGTGCAACAAGAAGTTCTCCTGCAGCCATCATCTCTGTTTGACAACGGAAATGCTGACTACATTTGTGTTCTTGTAAGAAAAGCATATGATAGCTTGAATTACCTAAATGGGGCAAATCCTCCACAGACAGAGTCTAACTGGCATGCTGCATGCAGATGGGAGCTTGTTTGATCCAACACAACTTGTATCTCAAGTTCCTAGCATCTAAAGGGACATGAGTTTACCTATACTATACTCACTTTCTTTACAGTTAATTCTAATAAATAAAACATTTAAAATGATACTTTAGAGAGTTTGAGTGCCTTTCTTATGAGGATAATATCATAGAATCATTTGGTTGGAAAAGACCTTTGAGGTAATTGATTCCAACCATACTTGTCTAATCCATATCTCTGAACATCTACTCTACCCATCTTTTAAAAACCTCCAGGGATAGTGACTCAATCACTTCCCTGGGTAGCCCACTTTAGTGCCTGATTACAGTGGACTAGAACATCCTGGTGTAAAACTCTGTCCCTTAGGAATAAAAGATGGCAAAAGCCCCTTAAAACAGTAGACTGCATCCAAGGAATAAAGATGAATCTGATTCTGCGGTAAGCTTCAGGCAGACTCAGGAGACTGTTTCAGGCATGCTCAATTTCGGGTCAAGGATAAAATTAAAAAGACTTTTATTTCACAGCAGCAAGGTACCTCTCCATTCCCCATTAGAGAAAAGAACAGCACAGTGCGCAGTGCAGTAACTTTGGAATAATATTGCTTTGATAGTAAGTTGTAGAGGTGGTGTTAACCATTTGGTTTTCACCACTTTCTGTCACCATACTAGTTTTGCAATGTGCTACATTGTTGTTTTTTTTTTTTTTTTT
>WAAB01025989.1:24971-38530 GCA_013389865.1 Piaya cayana
GGCCCGGCCATCCAACCAGTTCTCCACCCAGGATAGTGTGTGCCTGTCCAGGCCAGAGGCTGACAGTTTCTGTAGCAGAATGCTGTGAGAAACTGTGTCAAAGGCTTTGCTGAAGTCCAGGAAGATTTTCTTACAGAGAATGAATACTCTGTTTCTAGGTTGGGGTAGAAGAAAACCTGTCCAGGAGAGATTTGTTAACGTATCAAGAACAGACTATAATATCTTTTTTTTTCCATATTGTCTCTTATTAAATGATGAGCACATTTTCATCTCCCCTTTAACAGAAAAAAATTTTGTTCTGATTCAGACAAAGCAGTACAACACAGAGTCCTTAATATATTTTAATCAACAGTATTAAAAATATTTAATCAATGGACTCACTTTTGCTATAAAGTCTAGACAAGCTGGATCTTCTGTTCAGGAAAAAAACCCAAAAACAGTCTGGACATTGTTTGCCTGGCTTTTTTCCTTGACTTCTTAGCTGCATGACAGCATAGCTTTAGGTCACTGTTTCTCTCCCACTAGCATCCTCCACTCACATGAGACATTCAGCAGTGTGTTCTTAATACTGATTTCTAGAGCATTTATACCTAAATTACAAAATTACCAGGAGGGTTAGGAAAGGAAATTCAGCAGCTTGTTTCCACAGCTGTGATTCAAAACCTCACAGACATTCATAGGAAATGAAGCTGCTGCAGACCAACTCTCTTTTCGTATCCTGTCTGCTTTATATCACCTCATTTGTTTTATTGTTTTTGCAGTCAGAGATCAGCTGCATCCCTCTCCCATTTGTACATCCATGGAGTGAAAGACTTGGTGAATTTTCCCAATAGTATGAAATTTCATCTTATGTGAGGCAATGAAGTTGTATAACTCCTTTTAAAGTCTCACTTTTATCCTGCTCATTTTATTTCTCCTATTTCCTCTTTGTAAAGCTTATTCCTTTATGGGCCGCTTCTGAATAAATCTCATCATATGGAACTGGTGAATTTTTTTTTTTTTAATTTAAAGTGTAAGCAACTGGAATATAGCTGCTCTGTGCTACTTTGTTATGTTGTATTTAAAGAAACTTGAGAAAGTGACCTGAACAAGTGTGCTGTTATCTGTAAAGAGTGATTAGGGGTATGTTTATCTTAAGAACATGGTTAATTCCACTGAAGTTGTCCATGCGTTTAAGTGCTTTATTAGATAAAGTTCCTTGCAGCAACAGTCCAATTCCTTTGGTATGAGGGCAAAAGTTTTCAAAAGAAATAGTTGTTCTGAATTCTTAATATGTACCGTTCCCTAGGGATGGGAATAAGTTTCTCATTTTTGGCAAAATATTTTCAGGAATATGTTAGGTAAATTATTAGTATTTTTGGAAGCTGAATGTCAGGCTTAAAGTATTGGTGACAACTGGGAGTGAAACCCTTAATAGTTCTTCCAGATTTGTTATACTGTGAGTAATCTCTGCTTTCACAGAGTAAGAAAAATTTCCCTAGAAATTACGCAGTTACTCAGAAGATGTTTTCTTTTGACCTATTAAAATTAGCCCTGTGGAAATAGCATATTTTGTCTGTTAGCTTTGAAAGTTTTGTGACAAAAGAGTACTCGGCAGAGGACATCCACTTACTGCTGTTTGTTTAGTGTTAGAGTATATAAAACAACAAACAGAGGGGCTACATTTGTCATGCAAAGGCAGTAGTAATAAGAAAATGTATTTCAATATTTAGGTATGCCTGTAATAGTAAAGAGGATGGATTGTCAAATATCTCTTACCTATTTTGAGGCATGCAAACTCACTGTTTGTTACCCCTGCTCCACATTTTGCTCCATAGCATCTCACAAGAGGGCTGGCAATAACAAAGAGGGATTTTTGAGAATGCTGTGTATGCCTTGTTTTCAGATAGTGGGTGAGGAAAGCAACAGGGCACTGGAGAAGCATGGGGTAGTGTTATCCTCCTGCCTAAGCCCAGTAGATTTTTCAGGGTCAAGTTGTGCAACCACAGGGAGTTGCAAAAAAGGTTCACAGTGCCAGGAGTCAACCAGGGAAGACCTGTTGGAGCAGACTACGTTCTGATCCTGGACTCTGTTCTGGGATAAGAAGAGTAGAACAGGTGAGGTAACACTAGCTGCCAGGCTGTTGGGTGCCAGTGTGAAACAGCATTCAGAAACACTGGTGAGGAGCTGAACCTTCAGTTTATGGCAATATTGAATCACAAATGCAGAAATAAATAGTCTTTCTGAGTATTTGAGAAAATATGGACAAGTAGTAATTGTGTTATTCAAAATGCTATCTATTTTTTCACACATAAATGATTTTTCCACTTCAGAACAAAATATGCTATAAAAAGTCTTCCATAAGCTGACCACTTGAAATAATAACATCTACTAGATTTTTGAGGCAAAAATGTAAAAGTGTAAAAGGACAAAAAGAGATAGGAAAGGAATAAAAATCCAAGGAAAAAAGATGGAATTCCATGTCTTTTCCAGATTTCTTTGTTCAAGTATGTTCCAAATTTCCAGCTTTCTATTCCTTATTTTCTGATTCTGGATGTTATATAAAGTTGTCTTTGTCACTGGGGAGGGACAACACCACAAGGCAGAGGCGCTCCGGAAGGCTCCTGGATTATGTTGATGATAACTTCACTCTCCAAGTCACAGAACAGCCAATGAGGTGAGGTGCTATGTTTGATGTCATTCTCACTAACAAGGAAGGTCTAGTGGGGAATGTGAAGATCAAGAGATGCCTTGGCTGCAGTGAGCATGAAATAGTGGGAGTTCAAGATCCTTAGGGCAGTGAGGAGGGAAAGCTCGTTATCCTGGGCTTCAGGAGAACAAACTTTGGCTTCTTCAGGGATTTGCTTGGTAGAGTACCATGGAATAAAGACCTGGAGGGGAAAGCAGCTCAGGAAAACTGGTTAATATTCCAGGATCATCTCCTCCAATCTCAGGAGTGATGGATCAAAAAAAAAGTGGAAGTCAGCCAAAAATGCCAGAAGACATGTGTGGATGGACAAGGAACTACTGGAGAAACTTAAACTCAAAAAAAAAGAAGCTTACAGGGCTTGGAGGCAAGGAAAGATATTCTGGGAGGAATACAGAGAAATTGTCTGAGCAACCAGAGATCAGGATAGGAAAGCTAACACCCTGACAGAATTAAATCTGTCTGAAGAGGTCAGGGACAACAAGAAAAACATCTATAGGTATATTGGCAATAAAAGGAAAGCTAGGGAGAATATGGGCCCTCTCCAAAAGGAAATGGGAGACCTGATTACCTGGGATATGTAGAAGACTGAGGTGCTCAATAACTTTTTTGTCTCAACCTTCACTGGTAAGTGCTCAAGCCATGCTGCCCAAGTTGCAGAAGGCAACTTGCAGGTGCAAGACTATCTAAGGAATTTGAAGGCACACAAGTCCATGGGACCTGATGAAAAACATCTGAGGATCTGGAGGTAACTGGTGGACAAAGTTGCTAAGCTAGTATTCATCATATCTGAGAAGTCATGATAGTCTGATAAAGTCCCTGCTGACTGGAAAAGGGGGAAATATATCTCCTATTTTTAAAAAAGCAGAAAAAGGAAGATCTGAGGAACTGCAGGGCAGACAGTCTCACTTCTGTGCCTGGGAAGAGCATGAAACAGATCATCCTGGAAACTCTGCTGAGGTACATGGAAAATAAGGACATTTGGTGAAAGTCAGCATGGCTTCACTTAAGGGCAAATTGTACCTGACAAATTTGGTGATCTTCTACAAGGGGGACTACAGTGCTGGTTGATAAGGGAAGAGTGACCTGGACTTATGCACAACACTCAACATTGTCCCACACAACATTCTTTTTTCTAACTTGGAGAGGTATGGATTTGAAAGATGGACTACTTGGGAGATAAGAAATTGGCTGCATGGTTGCATGCAGAAGAGTTGTGGTTAACAGTTCGATGTCCAAGTGCATGCTAGTGATGAGTGGCATTTCACAGGGTTTGGTATAGCAAATGGTGCAGTTTAATATCTTTGTTAGAGACATGGACAGGGGGATTGAGTGCAACCTCAGCAAGTCTGCTGATAACACCACACTGCATGCTATGATGGATGCACTGAAGGAAAGGGATGCCATTCAGAGGGACCTTGACAAGCTTGTGAAAAATGAGGCAGTAAAATGAATGCGCTAGATCAGCCAAATGGGTGAGCAAAGCTCCTGTGTGCCAATTCGCTCTTTTGGAAGAACCACTATTTAGACTCTAGTTACTCCAGCACAAATCCATACAGAGATTTCCTGAGGTTGTGTGCATGGAGGGAAGAGAGGATAAAGATAACTGCAGTTTCCATCTTTTAAGAACGTGCCCAACTTTTCAGGCTGCAGAGCTGCCTTCTGTAGCAGGCAAGATGATGCCTACCACCCTTCCAATAAGTTTGCCCCTACTCACCTGTGTGAGCGCTGCAGCTCACCTGCACTTATCCTACTTGTTTTGTAGGTCTGCTGCTTCCAAATGCCCTGGAGACATAGTATGTGCACAATATGGCCAGGCCCTTGGCATTTTCCTGCCCACCCAGTGCAAGAATCCCTACAGAGAGGCTATCTAGAGGCTGGGGCTTCCCCAGCCCTGAATGGGGAGTGGGTTGTGGGGTGAGTACTACTGGCATGTTGCTCTTAATCACTGCCTGAGGCTTTCTGCATCCCTACCCCCATCCCATGGCCTCTGTCATCTCTATGGGACTGGAGAATATTGAGAAGCATTAGTGGGTGCCTGCTCACAGCTCATTCTCTCAGCAGGCCGAGCACTGCTTGGTGTATAATACAGGGCTGTAAGACATAGGACTGATATTGGAAAAGGCCTTTAGAAATAAAAACTACCTTGATACCATTCCTAAGATTCTTGTCCTTAAAAGGAGTGTTAAAGGCTGCTGGATACAAGAAAAACATTGAACAGTCAAAAACACTTTAGGAAGACTTTCAGTTTGCTTCAATAGAGAAAAAAATGTCTGTTTGGGAAGTCAGTTGATACAGCATGTTGAATCCTTCATCCTTCTGCGTTCTTTGTGGAGACGCATTTCTAGCTCCTGTGAAGATAGCCCAGATATCAAATCAATGGTACCTTCTTGCTCTCTCTCTTACCCATTGGCTTTGTCAGAGGGTTCCTGATCTCGCTTTGGTTCCCACCATCACAGTTGGAATTGTTAATCAGGAGTGCAGGACTGAGCTTCTGGAGAGACTTTTATCTTGATATTTTGTTGTCCTCAGCTATAAGGACAATGAATACTGTTTGGTTGATCTTTTTATTAACAGTCTTTAGAAGTTTCAGTATGGGAAGGGTGTTGTGAATTATTTGTGCAAGACAAAGGCTCCTCTGTCAATTACTTATATTAGATATCTGCCTTTGACATATAAAATTAGGACTTCATTGAGTGAGACAATTTCCTATTACCTTTGTTAATGTGAAATCATTTAATTGTCAGGAGTTGTCTACTGGCAATATTTCTGAGGATGACACAGATTCTTGCTCACTCTAGGTTTGACACCTCTCCATTGTCATTGTCAGGTGGCAGACAGGACCAGTGTGAGAAAAACAAGTTACTTTTGCATTTGGGAAGGATTAGTATTCCTTTACAAATTTAGTATTGATCCACTTCCTAATTTCTTCCTCGTGAAAGTCATCAGTGGAATCATAGAATCATAGAATCACCGGGTTGGAAGAGACCCACCGGATCATTGAGTCCAACCATTCCCATCAAACACTAAACCATGTCCCTCAGGACCTTGTCCACCTGTGCCTTAAACACCTCCAAGGAAGGTGAATCAACCACCTCCCTGGGTAGCCTGTTCCAATGACCAGTGACCCTTTCTGTGAAAAACTTCCTCCTGATGTCTAGCCTAAATCTCCCCTGGTGGAACTTGACACCATTCCTTCTTGTCCTGTCCCCAGTCACTTGGGAGAAGAGACCAGCTCCTTCCTCTCTACAACCTCCTTTCAGGTAGTTCTAGAGAGCAATGAGGTCTCCTCTCAGCCTCCTCTTCTCCAGGCACTCAATCTCCTCATCACCACAATCCATCTCAACGGTGTCCAAGTCCTCCCTTACAAAGAGGGCTACCCCTCCTCCTCTCCTACCCTTCCTATCCCACCTGAAGAGTTTGTACCCCACCATACCTGTACTCCAGTTATATGAGTCATCCCACCATGTTTCCATGATGGCAACAACATCATAGGCTCCTTGCCCTGTGACAGCTTCCAGCTTTTCCTTCTTATTGCCCATGCTGCGTGCATTAGTGTAATGTAAACTCCTTCCTTCGTATCCCCTGCATATTCATCAAGAACAAAAATAAGCAAACAAATGAAAAAAATCCTCTTCAGTGTGTGGCTTGGTGTTAGTTCTTTTTCATGGTTTTACTTGTCCTGTTGACTTGAACTGTGTTAAAAATGTTTTATGCCTGTAGATGTGCCTGGCCATAAATTATGAGAAAGCATAAGCAATATCTATTGGCTCACAGACTGATGTTCCATAAAAGGCTGATTCACCATTGTGATATGGAATAGTTCAAGTCCTTCCCAAAGCACAAACTGCGCATTACTGGAATATTAAATTTTTAAGTGATCTTTGGTACCTTATTTACAGCCCTGTGCTGCAACTGTCTAAAAAGCAGTATGTAACAAGTGTTGGCATCCTTGCAAATTTTCTTCTAATGGGAGTGTGATCTTAAAATTTGGAACATGCGGTCTAGATAGTAAAGTGAATAAGAAGTGCTATTTCCTTGTTCTGATAGCAAGATTATTCTTATTCACATGGGAGTTTTCTTTTCCCACAGGTATTGGCTGTCTGTATTGCTCAGACAGGACAGGTTAGGCAAGCATCTCATCTACATGTGTGATTTCCTTCTGTCACCCTGCTGACCTTTTCTTCTGTTTGCATCCTAGTTATTTCTGGGTCCATCTCACTGTACTGTGGTGATTCTGACAGCATGGTTTCAGAAATAAAACACACAGGAGGCTTCCGACGTGCAGGGTCAAGGGACTTCCATATCTTTGTATGTGGCTGGCAAGAGCTGCTGTGAGCTTTCTTGGCAGATGACATAACATAGGGGTAACTGGGCTACAGCTGTGCACATTGTCACTGTGAGCAAAGATGAACTCTGCAAAAGCCCCATCTTTTTGTTTTTTTTCAAATACTGTCCAAGGCTCTAGTACTTTTGTTACTTTATTCACTCACCAAGAGTGAATACTGTCAGAGAACTAAACACAAGGGTCTCCTTTCCAGTCTGCCAGCTGGATGAAAGAACTTACCAGAAAGCTCAGACAAAATAATGTACATACTGTGCTACTGCATGGTGCCTTGAAAATGTTTAAACTTCCTACTCATCTTGCTGTTTATAAGAGGTCTGCTTTATCAGATCTTTACAGCTTTGGGATCTGTATTCATGCCTGACTGCTCTACAGCTCAGCTTCTAACCCAAGCGCAGCCCTGCCTCATGAACATGCCTAGGTCTAGCAAGGTGTGCTCATGGCATTGCCTGACACGTCTCACATGCTCATGCCTGGTGTGGTCATGTCTCACGTTAATGCTTCTCTGCTCATCTCATTGCCTGAGCATTTCCAGATCAGAGCATCACAAAGTGCAGCCTTACCTGGTCTCATTTAAAGGGCTTCAAAGCTGTGTTTTCCACCATCCATAACTGTACTGAAGCTGCCAGCAGGCTTTGGGTTTTTCCTGGTGAGTAGAGGTATGTGTTTGTGGGTGAGTTGCTCCTCTGCAGCCAGGTGGGAACAGTGTTACAAAAAAAGTTCTGATACCTTGCTACCTTGGTGCAGAAAGGGAATGGGGAACAATATAGGGAAGGTCTGCAGTTTATTGGCTGGAACACAGAATTAGGAGGGAGGTTTTAACTTTTGGCCCATTTTTTAAGGCTTTTAATATGTTGTATCTTATAATAGCTTCACGCAAAATGAATTTTGGAGGAAGGGAGAAAGCACGCACAGCTTGGCCCTCTCTCTTTCCCTCCCTGTCCAGTAAAGTGACAGACTACAAAGCTGTGCTACGTCTCAAGAACAGATATGATTCATAAGAAGTTTTAATTTCTATCATTTTACAATGAAGAAATTTAAGTCTTTTCTTTGGAACATTTCCCAGCTCAGCTGTCAGTGTAACTCCAAATGAGTTTCAGAAGGAGGTTGTATATTTGATTTCTGAAATTGATTACCCACTTTGTACATAAAAATAATGCACTTCTTTGGAAGTGCTGATGAATGTGAACCTTATGGATAACTACAGAAAACTGAGTTGCAGACAAATTTAGCTCTTGGCCACTGTGTGGCAGAGGATATATCCTAAATACTTGGACTGGATTGCACTATTACATTCCTACTTTAATCTTACTGTACGCTTTTCCTGGGTTCACTGAGAATATTTCACTTCCCAACATTCATCTTTAACAGAGTTCCTCGTGGCAAGACATGAAGTTGGTCCTTGTGCTAAGGATTTGATTTCAGGTACTAAACACCATGCAGCAGACGATGGCGCGGAGGTGCTGAAGCTCAGAGTGCCAGCGCTCACTCCCCCTCTAGAAGCACATCAACTCTGTCAGCCCAGTGTTGCAGCTAAAAAGGACTCATTAGCTTGTGTTCAAAACTGTGTCAGTGCTGCTGTACTGCTCTGAGATCTGGTGTATTATCTCCACAGTGTTTCCTGGACACTTCTACTCTGTCAGTGCTAGTTTCAGCATCACCATGCTGTCTTGTACAGTGTAAAAGTGCCTAGGGAGGCAAGAGACACTTCAAAGAGTCCAAACACCACTGATCTGTCTAGTGGAGTTGCTGGGCAGCAAGGGAACAGAAGTGACTCTCCACCGCTACCTGCCTGGGTAGCACCATAGGCTGATCTATTAAAGGGAAAAGCACATCTGCATTAAGGTGTAACAGCAAAAAAAAATCTTACTAACCATCCTTATGTTGGTCTCTAGTCTCTGGTACAGCAAGTAATTAAATTTTGCAACATTCCATTTCTCCGTGCCTAGCATGCATAACACTTGACACCCTTTGCTCAACAATTCCATGTCAGAAAATACCATCCATGGCTGTTTCCTCACTGTTCTCTTTTTGTTCTGCCAACAGACTGCAGAGTTAGCATGTAGCAGGCATTTCTTGATGGCCAGACACAGAGACTCCAAAAATCAATTCATGTCTTGGTCAGATTTTTATCTCGGTTTTGCTGATATGAACTTGGAATAATGCCTTGGGTTTTGGTGATCTAGCCAGACTTGCACTGTCAGTGACAGAAAATTTCCCTGGACTTGGTTTCTGGCTGAGACAAATGAGTGTGCCACCCTTGAATACGAGGGGCTATGGGGTCTACATAAGAGGAAGGGGTACCTGTATGAAATTAAGACTGTATTGAAACTATACTGTATTTACACTGGTGTCTGAAAAAAATGATGTGCTTGGTTTTATAATTTTTTTTGCTTTGAAAGCCACATCTCTGGACTAGATCTTTATTGTAATTACAGCCACCAAGCAGCTTTTAATTAGCTGTGTGAGATGTGTCTGGCCAAGTAGCTAAGGATACATGTAGCTCCAGATGGGCTGCAAGATCCACTTAAGAAATAAGGAAAGGAATCTGTTCTGAAATATTCACTAATTCAAGCAATGTCAGATATCCCTGGGCTACAAAAATGGTGCCGCGGTTTCAGGCTGCAATGAAAGAGGGTGTGGGATTGCTTTCTTTTATCTTGGCAACTTCTCCTGTACTAATGAACAAGCAGTGGTTTCACAGCATGCATCATTGCATGTTGAGAAAACAACCCACTCTGTACTTTGCATTGCTGAAGTTATTGCTGTTATTTTTACAGATACAAAAGGGAATACACTCTGTTTACCTCTCTATCTGTAAGACGTTACCCCAAGGAAAGAGACTCTTTTCTGGGTTTTTTCCTGGCTCTGTTTGGCTTTAGGCAAGTCAATTAGTGTTAGATATTCAAATGTTAACTTAATGCTTTTTGTGGCTACTAAAGTCATCAGGTACAAGTAGTTCAGATCCCTGCTATCCATCAAGTCAACTCCACCACTGATGTTAAAGGAGGGCTTTCTTGGCTAATGGTGGCCACGGAGAGGTGATTAATTTCCATTAGTTAATAACTGTTGCTAAAGGATGAGCAATAGTACTAACAGAGAAGAACAGACTCTGAAAGTAGCAGACTCAAAAAAGTGAACCTCACCTTCAATGATTTAATTTTTGAGATACTATTCATAAATTCTTTCAAAACATTTTTAAATTCTTTCTCTGACTTTGTGTTATTAATGACTTCTGGCACATTCAAGAAGGAAAGGGCATTACTAAAAATCAGTAGGATGAAGCCCATGACCGCAGAGCTGCTATTGATGGCTACAGGCTGTTCAGAAAAGACCAGTGAGGAAGAAGGGTTGGAGGGGTTGCCCTCTACTTCAAGAAATAGATAAACATGAAGACTTACCTCCTATGAATAGCCACAAACAAATTGAAAGCTTATGGGTAAGAATTAGAGATTAAGGCAACAAAGGAAACCTTGTGGTTAGTGTCTACTGCAGGCTGTCTGAAGAGCCTATTGACAAAGCATTTCATACTCAAGCTACAGGAGTTATTGTGGACCTAGGCTCTTGTCCTGCTGGGAAACTTCATCTACCCTAACATCTGCTGGAAAAGTATCACAGTGAACTGTAGAAAATCCAGGAAAATGCTGAAGTGCATTTAGGATATCTTCTTAAGCCAGGTAATAGACAGCCCTATCAGAGGGGATGTGTTGCTGGACCTGTTGGTCACCAACACAGGTGAGTTAATCTGAAAGGTCAAGATTAGGGATAAGCAAAGAATAAAGTCAAGACCTGAATTTTAGGAAAGCAAACTCCTAGCTATTGAAGAAGTTGGTCAATAGCACCCCCAGGGACAAGGGAGCAGCACAGAGCTGGTGGATATTTAAGGATGCCTTCCACAGAGGACAAGATCTCTTAATCCTTAAGCTTAAGAAATCAGGAAAGAAAGTTAAGAGAGCAGCATGACTGGGTCAAAACATGTTGTTCATACTAAAGAGAAAGAAGGAAAAACACAGACAGGTGTCCTAGGAAGAGTAGAGGGATAGTGCATTGTTGTGTAGAGGTGGGGTCAGGAAAACCAAGGCAACGATGGAGCTGAACTTGGCAAGGGATACAAAGACTTATAAGGACTTCTGTAAATAGGTCCGCCAGAAAAGGAAGGTCAAAAAAACGTACTCCCCTGGTGAACACGACTGGTAAACTGTCAACAACAGTTGAGGAGGTACTCAACAACAGCTTTTGCCTCAGTCTTCACTGTCAGTCTCTCTTCCTACACCTCCTGAGTGGGCAGATTGCAAGCCAGAGACTGGAGGACCAAAGTGCCTCCCACTGCAAAAGAAGATCAAGTTTGAGATCACTTGAGGAGTCTGAACACGCGTAAGTCTATGGGACCTGACAAGATGCATCCTAGAGTCCTGATGGAATTTGGCTAATGTGGTTGCCAAGTCATTCTCCACAGTATTTGAAAAGTCTTGACGGTCAGGTGAAGTCCCCAGAGACTGGGAAAAGGGAAACACTGTGCCAGTTTTTAAGTAGGATTGAAAGGAGGACCCTGAGAACTACCGATGTGTTGGTCTCATCTCTGTGCCTGAGAACATCATGGATTCTAGACACTCCTGAAAATAATGCTAAGGAGCATGGTAGACAGGAAGGTGATTTGAGACAGCCAGCATGGCTTCACCCCAGGGCAAATCCTGGCAGATCAACATAGTGGCCTTCTGTGATGGAGTGACTACCTCACTGGACAAGAGAATGACAGAAGTCATCTATCTGGATTTCTGTAAGGCCTTTGACATGGTCCCCCATAACATCCTGAAAACTGAGGTCAGGAACAGAGAAAAAAAAATTAACACACTTTTTTGATCAGTCCTGGTTCCCTACAACCCAGTCTCAACTGCTTTAATAGACCTTAAGGATTTGTTAGCCTCTTTTCAACTTACTCTTCTTAAATTCCAGCTTCCATCTAAGAGAACAAAGAGAGCAAAACTTCTTGTCTCAAAGAGGCAGTGTACCAGTAATTTTTTATTTCTTATTTTTCTATACAAAACATCCCATATATGCTAGATGTTAAATAATTTAATGGGAAACTGTCAAGGTTAAGTCTTTCTTTGGTTTTGGATGCATTTCAGTGTTCCATGTAAGACCATTGATGACACCTACTTACAAATACCAAGATCTGTGTATTCCAAGGAACTCCCAGAGCTTTTTGCTACTATTCAAGGAACATCAGCTATCATGAGAACATCTGCATTATTCTTGTACCAAGAGTTTTGACTTAGCACACTTTAGCTTATATACAAAATATATAGTTGAGAACTGCAGTAAATCATTGCATGGACCACCATGCCCACTCCTGCTAAGACAATTGATGTGAAGAGAAGACTGCAGTTCAAACTCCTGGCTGGAAGCACAGGACTTCAGTGCATTGTACATACCCTGCACCTTGGACCCTGTTTGTGTTCTCTCTGCCCCATCTCTGCTTTGGAGCTACAGATTGTGCCTGCCAGCAGAGAGCACAGAATGCCTGTGGGTGACTGGACTTTGTGACTTAAACATCCCCTTGAACCTGTCCTTTGCTATTGCAGGTTTCAGCAGCAGCATGCATTTGAGATCCCATTGAACTGTTCACAGTTACTTGTATTTATTCCAATTTTCATGTAAATCAGTGATCTATTGCCTGGCACAACGCACTTCCTAGTTATTTCAAAGGGCTGATACTACTTTTTCATGTCCAGCACTGAAACTGGGTGGAGTTGTTACTGCACTTGAACCCAGAATGGGTGAGGGATAAGGGAAACTGATGGTTTTAATAAAAAAGGAGGGTTTTTTAGGTCAGTTTGTGACTGAAGCATGTTAACTAATATATAAGAGCATAGAACTTGCAAAACATGCTGATACCACACATTATTGTTTTTCTCATCATATTGAAAAAATACCATGTTATAAATATACAGATATGATTTATTTACTTTTAAAACTTGAGCAGATGTTAATACCTTGTATTGCCAGATGCGAAGTTATTGTTTAAAATTTTGTCTCTGATGGGTGAAAGTAACGCAGCAGACATTGATGCCTGTCTAGCTGAGATACAAAAGGGGGCCCAAAATCAGCTGGTGTAAGAAAGAAAGTTGGCCAAACAACTGTTGCTTGAGATAAAATATATACATAGCAAAAGCTTATCATCTTCATGAAAAAAATCAAGAGATTTATAAACCATGGCTCCCAGGTGAAACTTAACTACATATGGAAAAACTCAGTGAGCTCAAGGTGAAGAAATTCTGCAAGCAGACAGCCAGTGAGACTATGTATCAATAAACAGACATTTGCAATGACTGTTAAGGTGGAAGAAAAACCTTGTCATCTGTTAGGATGAGAAGAGGTACCTCAGAGAGGTATCCGGAGTTTAGTTTTTTTATTTATTAAAAGAAATATTTTCAAAACATCTACTTAAGAAGCCAGACCAATTAAGTATTACAGAACTGAGAAATCACTGGAAAATCAACTGGAACCAGTGCCACAGGCTATTTGCTA
>WAAB01025989.1:38696-72618 GCA_013389865.1 Piaya cayana
AGTCTTCACTGTCAGTCTCTCTTCCTACACCTCCTGAGTGGGCAGATTGCAAGCCAGAGACTGGAGGACCAAAGTGCCTCCCACTGCAAAAGAAGATCAAGTTTGAGATCACTTGAGGAGTCTGAACACGCGTAAGTCTATGGGACCTGACAAGATGCATCCTAGAGTCCTGATGGAATTTGGCTAATGTGGTTGCCAAGTCATTCTCCACAGTATTTGAAAAGTCTTGATGGTCAGGTGAAGTCCCCAGAGACTGGGAAAAGGGAAACACTGTGCCAGTTTTTAAGTAGGATTGAAAGGAGGACCCTGAGAACTACCGATGTGTTGGTCTCATCTCTGTGCCTGAGAACATCATGGATTCTAGACACTCCTGAAAATAATGCTAAGGAGCATGGTAGACAGGAAGGTGATTTGAGACAGCCAGCATGGCTTCACCCCAGGGCAAATCCTGGCAGATCAACATAGTGGCCTTCTGTGATGGAGTGACTACCTCACTGGACAAGAGAATGACAGAAGTCATCTATCTGGATTTCTGTAAGGCCTTTGACATGGTCCCCCATAACATCCTGAAAACTGAGGTCAGGAANCAAGATCTGTGTATTCCAAGGAACTCCCAGAGCTTTTTGCTACTATTCAAGGAACATCAGCTATCATGAGAACATCTGCATAATTCTTGTACCAAGAGTTTTGACTTAGCACACTTTAGCTTATATACAAAATATATAGTTGAGAACTGCAGTAAATCATTGCATGGACCACCATGCCCACTCCTGCTAAGACAATTGATGTGAAGAGAAGACTGCAGTTCAAACTCCTGGCTGGAAGCACAGGACTTCAGTGCATTGTACATACCCTGCACCTTGGACCCTGTTTGTGTTCTCTCTGCCCCATCTCTGCTTTGGAGCTACAGATTGTGCCTGCCAGCAGAGAGCACAGAATGCCTGTGGGTGACTGGACTTTGTGACTTAAACATCCCCTTGAACCTGTCCTTTGCTATTGCAGGTTTCAGCAGCAGCATGCATTTGAGATCCCATTGAACTGTTCACAGTTACTTGTATTTATTCCAATTTTCATGTAAATCAGTGATCTATTGCCTGGCACAACGCACTTCCTAGTTATTTCAAAGGGCTGATACTACTTTTTCATGTCCAGCACTGAAACTGGGTGGAGTTGTTACTGCACTTGAACCCAGAATGGGTGAGGGATAAGGGAAACTGATGGTTTTAATAAAAAAGGAGGGTTTTTTAGGTCAGTTTGTGACTGAAGCATGTTAACTAATATATAAGAGCATAGAACTTGCAAAACATGCTGATACCACACATTATTGTTTTTCTCATCATATTGAAAAAATACCATGTTATAAATATACAGATATGATTTATTTACTTTTAAAACTTGAGCAGATGTTAATACCTTGTATTGCCAGATGCGAAGTTATTCTTTAAAATTTTGTCTCTGATGGGTGAAAGTAACGCAGCAGACGTTGATGCCTGTCTAGCTGAGATACAAAAGGGGGCCCAAAATCAGCTGGTGTAAGAAAGAAAGTTGGCCAAACAACTGTTGCTTGAGATAAAATATATACATAGCAAAAGCTTATCATCTTCATGAAAAAAAAATCAAGAGATTTATAAACCATGGCTCCCAGGTGAAACTTAACTACATATGGAAAAACTCAGTGAGCTCAAGGTGAAGAAATTCTGCAAGTAGACAGCCAGTGAGACTATGTATCAATAAACAGACATTTGCAATGACTGTTAAGGTGGAAGAAAAACCTTGTCATCTGTTAGGATGAGAAGAGGTACCTCAGAGAGGTATCCGGAGTTTAGTTTTTTTATTTATTAAAAGAAATATTTTCAAAACATCTACTTAAGAAGCCAGACCAATTAAGTATTACAGAACTGAGAAATCACTGGAAAATCAACTGGAACCAGTGCCACAGGCTATTTGCTATGTGAAGAATGGAAATCAATGAGGAAAGGTCTGACAAGAAGTAGAGGCATTGGAGGAAACCAGAGAGATGTGTCTGGAACCATTATGCAATGATATCTGAGGCTTAAACTACAGCAGGGTGTACCAAATGCTGCTGGATGCTGGGAATGAGAGATAATGAGACACCTCATGTCTGGCATGCTCTAACGCTGTTGGAGATGAGGTTTGTAACGGAACTGCCAAGAGGGGTGGCCAGGATGCTACAGCTTTAATCAAGTTCAATAGTTTTGTTCCTTTGTGGTGGTGAAATCAGACACAAGCAAAACAATAGGATGGGCTGGAACAAGTGCCCCGTTGCTAAGGAAAGGAACATGAAAAAGCAATTAAAAAAGATAGGAGAGGAAGTTTGTCTCCGACATCTGCAATCCCACTGCATTGTGGCCGTACTCCTAGAAAGTTAAAAACTTAAAAATCTAGAGTCAGCTGAAATCTATAAGACCAGGAAAAGAGAGCAAAATGGTGTTATAAGATCAAGTTCTCTGTCTTAGTACGGAAGGATGACTTGGTAGTTAGATCTTGGCAGAGCTTGATTTAACTCTCTTGTCAGCTATAGAATTTCTATGCAAGCTTGGGAAAGATGTTGCTGCTGTATCACGTATGCAATTATTTGTCCTGGGTCTCCTAGAGACCTGTACAGTGAGCTTAAGGTTTAATAAGTGTTTGTTGTGCCTCAGTTTATGGTAGCTAAACCAGTACAGGAGCTGTGTTGCAGCACATGAAACTGTTCTCATACCTGAAATGGAGATTCTGTGTTGAAAATCCTGGGGAGGGAATGCTGTGGAGTGTGTTTCAGAGGGCAAAATCTGATAACATTGAAGGACAGGAACAAAATCTGATGTAATATTGTCTATATTGCCTTCCAGATGGGTTCTTGGCATGAACCAGCCCCAGAGCCATACACAGACTTTGCCTGGGAGTGATCTAGCTGGACCACACCAAGACAGAGCCACAAAGCAAGCTAAAAATACAGCAGTGCAGACACCCAGCAGTGAGCAGCTGAGCTGGCTCTCCAGCCTTTTCTCATTTATCAGTGCAAGTGTCTCACTGCCTCCTGCTAACTTCCCCATCTAAGCTTTTTCTAATTCCCACGGATGGTGTAGTATGTGGGGAAGAACCAGCAGAGACAGCAAAGCTGTCAGGAACCACGGTGAGGAAACATCATCAAAACCAGTTACACTGAAATAACCTGGAGTGAAATGAAAGTTTGGAACAATGTAAAAATGGGGAAATCAGAAGTGAGATAGGATGTCCCTGAGAACTGGGGAACAAAGGAGGTTTAAAAAGACTGCATAGTATTTGGGCTATCTTAACAGGTGTATTTCTCTTTACTACTCTAGTGCTGGCAGGGATGAACAAACATTTTAAATGTGCCTGCTACATTGGAATCTAATGTAAAAAATTATCACTTACAACTTC
This sequence comes from Piaya cayana, assembly GCA_013389865.1. Classification (NCBI taxonomy): domain Eukaryota; kingdom Metazoa; phylum Chordata; class Aves; order Cuculiformes; family Coccyzidae; genus Piaya; species Piaya cayana. The sequence goes on from WAAB01025989.1 coordinate 42,102, forward strand.
ATTATCTGATTGAGAACCTGGAAATTGCCCTGGACTTGAAGTGTACCATCTTCACATGGAGGTTTCTCAGATTTTAGAAATGATTTTTTTCTTGAATTCCAGAAATCCTGAAATAGGATTTCCTGTTTTCATAGTCCTCCAGGGAGAATTCTTGATGTACAGTGGCGCAGCTGGCTGCTGCCTGCTCTAGAACTGCATGCTGCCTGTGCACGAGTGCAGCAATCTGCCAGGAGAGAGCAAGCAAGATTCACCTGGTAGGTCTTGTTATAATGGAACTGTTTCCATCAGATCATGATAAAACAGAAAACTTCACTAAAAAATGTTTTCTTGGAAACTTCCCAAGGGTAAACACCCTTTAGAAACATGACATCAAATGATCCAGACTGCACTCAATCATCAGCAATATGTTGAGTTAGCTGAAGCATAGAAAATATAAAGTTGTTAAAAGATATTAATGAGATACAATCCCTGAAAAAATGCTTTACAAAGCAAAAGCAAGTGACTGTAAAAAACTCAAGGTCTCAGAAGATGCTTCCATTTGCCAGAACATGATGATGGATGCCTGTACTCATGTGTCATCTCGTTTATCTGAAGAATATGACTACTTTTTTGCTAATCAAATCAGTCAGGGCTCTTGTGGTAACTCACTGATAAATGTTATGACATTAAGGTACCATCAACATTAGTACTGTCCAATCCTTAGAACATTTCTTTAACAAAGTAGAGTTGTGCTGCTCTGGTTTTTGGACATTGAACAAGCTAGAGAAATTTCCTTGAGAGAGAAATGCATCCCGTGTAGTCTTGGTGACAGTCTAGCAAAACAGCTTATATAAAGAAATGACTGTATGTGATGGATAGCAACAAGTTTTGGTGACGTATACCTAAGCAAAAGGACCCAAGACAGGCACCATCTAAGAAAAGTGAGGAATAAAAGATGGCTGATGAAATGCATGGGAAGAGGACGTATTATGCTTAGCACAGGTATCTCACAAAGATGCTCCATATTTCTTCCTCCCTGTCAGGATGACTTCCCTCTCTCCTGAATTCTCCTGGGGACATAAGCTCTTAACTTAACTGTGTTCCTCCAGCTAGTACTCAGCTAAATTTTTAAAATGACCTAAAGTAGTTAGATAACACCACTCCCACAGCCTCCTTCCTGTGTTTACTTCTGAATGATCCAGGGTTTATGGAGAGTCAGCATTTGAAAGAAACACTTTAAAGAAGAAATTTGTAAGTCTTCTGCATAAAGACAGAAGGGATTCCTGTAATAAGAGCCTGTTAGTAAATGAGTTCAAAGACCTCAAAGCCTGTAGGCTGCAAAATCATTGCAGAAATGAAGGGTAAGCAAGGGTACTGCAAAATTTTCTAATAGTCCTTACTGAAACTGGAAAGGAAAGCTTTAGAATCTTATGCTGAGTATTGCAAAGCACAGAGGAAAGATATAGTGCTATGAACACTTAAGGTCATAGTAGTATAATCTGAGAACACAACCACTGCTGGCAGTTACGCTATAAGAGGGTGCCAGTAAGAGTCTTGATTCCTCTGTGATGAATGATTTGGATACCTCTCACAGCTGTGAGTCATTCTGCTAGGAACTACACAAACAGGGCTGACCCGGCATGCGGTGGGTGAGCGGGTCCTAGAGGGAGGGAGGCAACTGCTCGGTCCTGCATGTGAGCAGGAGTTGCAGGTGGTGCTGCAGCAGGAAGAACCACCTTAATCCTGCCTGGTATGAATCCTCATTGATATTATTGAAAGATAGCTGTTACCTCAAAGCACTGATAATGTGTGCCTGGATCTGTCCCTGCAAGATATTGTGTTTATCTTTTCATTGCACCCTAGTGAACTTCACACGTGCAAAATTCAGCTCCTTAAGAATTCTATTAGCCAAATTTGCATTGATATGTTGTTATGGTTATTATTATGAAAGACGTATTTATCTCATTCTTCATTTTTTCTGTGAAGATTACCTGTCTATTAAACAAGGCATAATGCAATGGTTATGGAGTGATTTATCATATATTATTACTACATTTTACAGTTATCTGTGTGATACTCTACTTTTTTTTTTTTGTTTTGGGAGTGGCCACAGCTCATATTCCTCATATTTTTAAGAAAATAAAAAATAGCCATAGTTAAATCACTAAGTGTGAGGTCATTTGGCTTATCATGTGGTGTGAAGACAGCTGTATATTTTAACTCCCTTGCTAGATATTTATGCATATCTCTTCTTTATAATATATTATGTAGGAGCCGCATTATTGTTTCCCCTCAGTTCACTGTATCTGTTAGCAATTAGTGAGCATTTCTGTATTGCCTCTATCTCCCCTCTTCATCTCCACCCCTTCTCAAGCATAGTCTCATCTCACTCCTCTGTGTTGTCTTGGGGGTTTTCCCTCTTCTCTTTCTATGTCTGTCCCTCCTTCAGCTCCTAAAAGAATTTGACCATAATGTCCATTGCCTCATTATCCCATTGTGTAGCCCAGCACCATTGGGCTGGCTGTAGCCTGCGCCTAGTTGCTGTTCCGCATGTTTTTGTTTAGCCCCAGTGTCACTGGAAACATAGAGAAAGCTATATGCAGAGAAACATGACCTTGCTTTTAAAAGAACTGAACTCAGAAATTCAATAAAGCAACCCTTTAAATGGCTCTAACAGTCTGAGCCTGCATGTTTCTTCATGTCTATCTTTGCTGCTTCAGCAATTGTCCTGTAGTGAGAAACCTCATTAATGGAATCATTACTGCTCACAAAATATTTGGTCTTACTTACCAGAGCAGGAAAACCTTGTGAATAATTTTCAGCTTCTGCCTGCTAAATTCCTAGGTGTCCTGAGCTAGTGCTCAATGTTTTTTTCTCCTAGCATTTCATTTTCTTCTGTGGTCCCAAAGCATAAATGTTTGGATTATTTTTAGCTCAAGGAAGCTTTGACTGACCAGTGTCAGTCCCATAAGTTCTCAATGAGATTGTGTTTTATAGAGATGGAAGTCACCTTTGTTCTTTCCTGTTAAAGGCTGACTTTCTAGTATTTTTCTTCCTATACCACAGTGTTACGACATTCTTTATTGTGTGTCTTGTTCCCTGTAGTTGAGCATTTGTGTATTTGTTACACAGGATTTCACCAAATGGTCTTGTGGTAAAAGTCAGCAGTGCTCTGTTGACTACTTATAGTTCTCTTACTACACTGCATATTATCAGCAATTTTTTCACTATATGCACAGCATCTTCAACCAACTTAGATGGAATAGGTGTTTTATTCTGATGCTGCTTTTTGTCTCCTATACATATTCTCGTAATTAGCCATGTTTTAGTATTTAAGGCTCTTCCTCAGTAATTTCACAGGAACATTATAAAAACCAGGATAATCTGTCATCTAAGGACCCTTTGAATATTTCATATGCACAGATTAAGCTTTCTGGATGTAGGCCTCTGAAAAACTTTTATCCTATTTATCCTTCCTCCTTTACTTTTATCGCAACTATTTTTTTAAAAACCCAAACAATAAGATGTCTAGAAATTACAATCTTTAGAGCTGCTCTCAATCTTTAGAGCACCCTCATGGGGTGCACTAGCAGCTGTCTGAATTTCTCTGCCTGTCACTGCTAAGCGGAAGTGAAAGATCTACCTTGATCTGCAGCTTATTTGTCTTTCTGGCTTTCATATTATGTTCTCATTATTGTCTGAACTGTTTCCAGGCATGCACAGTGTTTCCCTGGGTCACCAGCATTGGTGAGGGTTGATGAGGATATCCCAGGGGTTGCATAGGCCCTGCAACAGTCGTTTAAAACTCACAGGGCATTCTGGCATCCTGTGTCTTGTACTTCTGGCTCCCCTTAAACGTAAACTTTTGTTAACAAGCATGACTAGTTTTGAAGAAAAGCTGTCATTAGGACCTGGAACTACATAGAGGAATGAGGTAACACAATGTCCTACTTTTAACTTATGGTAACTGGAGACAGCTGATGTGGTCGCTGGTTTCACTGAGGTTCCTCACAAAAAAAAAAAAAAGGAGGGAGATACATTCAGGGCACCATCCAGATTAATCTTCCATGGATTCAAAACCACAAAGGCTCTGGGGTGTAGCAGAGGACACAGCTCAGCTTGGAGGTGAAAGATGAGGTAAACCTGCTGAACCTGCTTATCATTTTGGATCTCAAAAGTGTGGCTTCACAGTCTCAGGATGTCGCTGTCATGTCTGCAAGTTCATGCCAAAGTGGTTTACGGACAGCTGAGTTTCTCACAATGATGGAAATACTAGTCCACGATAAATTGTAAGGGCTGAGAGTGAGTTTGAACTTTGAAACTACCTCTTTATTAGAAACAGTGCATGTTCAGAAATTACTGTCTTCTCACCTATCCTAGACAACCTTCTCAGCCCTTTTGAGTTCCTGGTCTTGCTTGATTTCTATATACAACAGAAAGATATTTTTGAGACAGCTAGCTCCTTATCCCTCTCTCTTCTTTCTTCTCTTTAGCTTAGTAAAAAAAAGCAAGAGTAAAATTGCTGGAGTTCAAGCTGTTTATTTCTGAGAAGATGGAAAATATGAAAATAAAAAAGATTTTTAAAAAGAATTATATGTGAGGGAAGGGATGGTGAAAATGATGATTTTTTTGCAAATATGAGAATACTAATAAGTGCCATGGTTGAGGTCCAAAAGAAAAACAAAACCAAACCCAAACCCTAATGTTAAATATTTGGTCTTCTGTAGAAGGGAACTAAAGAGGCAGTTGTGAGGAGCCATTCAGCAGCTTGTAGAGTCTGGTTTGCATTAGAAAGCACCAGGTCAATCCAGTCTGCCATGTTGTCATTCCATATTGCACAACTGTTTATTTCTTTTATCTTGAGCAACATGCAGTTCTGAGGAAGGGAATTGGACCTCTTTCCATGCCAATGCCCCTAGTTCACCCAGGTGTATCTAAATAATTTTTGATAATGTCCAACAATATATATATAAAAGAGCATTCTCTCCTATGCCAGACACTGACAGGTCTGCATCCGTTTACACAAAACAAGTTATTGTGTCCAAATGCTGAACTTCCAAAGGCCATGAAGCCAGGATGTATCTAGGTCTGAAGTTTTGGGGTTATTATAATTTTAACTGATTTTTTTAAGCAAAGGAAATCACACATGCCCATTTAAGGAAGAAAGAAAAATGCAGAAGGTTGCATTTATTTTTTCCTTAAAAACAAAACCAGTAACATTTATTTAACCTTGATTTCTTTCTGTGCTTTTTGTAGGTCTGCCCTCAGAACATACCAATAATCTGAGTAATCTGATTGCTTCTCAACACACTATGGGTATTCACCACCTTCATCAATTTTGTAACATTTGTTTTCCTTAGGAACATCGACTGCCTTGGGTAACACAGAAAGTGACAGTTTTGCTTCAGGCTGAAGCAATGAAGAATGTCACACCTCTGGTTTTAATATTTATGGTCTATTTTTTCCTTCTATATTCAACCCCCAAGTAATATGCAAATAGAAATAGGAACATGAAACTTCAGAACTGGAGTGCTCTGAACTTTAAGCCAATGAAACTAAGTTTTTTTATTGTATCTTTTTTTTTCTTGAAGAGATTTTAACAATTTAGGAACCTGAAATTATAAAGAAAATCAACTGGTTTTTGATATGTCAAAGTAGTTAACGAGAAGTAAATGCAAGTATTTTTTGCGATTCATGGTGATATTTTGCATGGATTTAGAATCTTTAGCGGGGAAAATGGCAGCCTGTTGCAGGCCCTGGTGTGGAGAGAAGTGCATTGGAGGACATCAGTGGATGAACCTACAAGTGATAAACAGAGGATGAAGATATGTTTTGTGCCCTGAAGAGCCCAACAATCTATGAACAAGACATGAGAAAACATTGGTCTAGAGGAAAGTATACAGAAATGAGCCAGGGTGGACAGAAGGTGTGGCAGTTTATGTAGACAGCCCTAATATTCCCTCCTTGCTGTGCCCTCTGCAGGTGTGGGTCTCATCCTACTCCATACACCTCACCCTAGTTCAGTGCCACCACAGCAGTGGAGTAAGAGACTCATGCATGTTGAAGGGAATATATTTCTGCACTGCTCTTCAAATGCTGTGCTAATGAAAACCAACTGTTTCCTTTAGTGTTTCCTCACAAACACAGCCTGTCAAGAGCCTCCACTCTTGCAGGGAAGTCTGGTATGGAGCAGGGTACTAAAGTTGCTCTGAGCAGCTCCTGCCAGTACATGGGAGAACTCATCAGGCGCACGAAGCTTGATCCTTTTCCCTGGCCCAGGAACACTTTCTGGCAGCAGGCCCTCCAAAGGCTGCTCCAGGGTGAGGATGGGAGTTGAAGGGTGTCTCTCAGAGTACATCCTGCACAGAGCTGCCAACAACAGCTGCTTGGGGGAAGATGTCACTCACGATCTTGGAGAAGTGCCCTTGATTTGTGAAGGAACTTTCATCTTGGGGCTACAACACCATCATCAAAGCCTGTGGTGCAAGGGTTGCATACCAGCTCCTGCCAATGTAAACATTTGCTCCCTGTCTTCCTAATGCAGCCTTTTACGGCATTTTGAGACTTTTCCAAGTCATAACTCAGTTCAGGAATTGTCTTGGTGTTTCCTTGCTCCACAGTTCCTTTGCTAGCCTGACTGGACCCTTAACCTATACCTCTTGTCCTTGCTAGGATCTTGGCAGATCTTGCTATAATCTTGCCAGATTCTTCTACCCTCACTCATGGAAGAAGAAAACATTTATTCCTTTAATCCAACCATGGGTTAGGAAATTATCCTATCCAGCCAAAACGAAGCCATTCTTTCCTTTGTAACCTTTGTCTTCCACTGGCACACTTTTCTCTCTTTTGACTAGATCATGGTGATTTTCCGTAAGAGACATCAGGCTCGCACAGAGGAGATGATGTAGCCATCATCACTTTGTAGTCAACAAAGGATGGAAAAAAAATGGGATGTGGTGACCTTGGACAGGATTTATTGTTATATGCACAGCATGGAACTTAACAAAGCAGGACCTAATAAATTCTGTCACCTCAAAATGTTTTGTGCTGAGACAGTACCGAAGTCTATGCCTCTGTGACATGTCTTGGCTGCAAAACAGATGATCTCTCTGCTGACACCAGCGAAGTGTTTTTTCTTCTTTTCAGCAACATCTAGGACATTTTTGATGATATTGTGATATAAGGCTTATATTAGATGTCATCCTACATCATCATAACAAGTTAGAGCCATGTTGTTTTATCAGCTTAGGTAAAGGAAACTTGATTTATTAAGAAACTGCGAGGCTTATCTCTATGTGGTCCTTCCCACTGTCAGTCCTAGGGAAAAAAAGCTGTAATTCCAACATTTTTATCTACTAAGCAAGAGGCACAGATGCAATAGAGGGCTCTGGGGCATAATTCTTGTCCTGCCTCAGAAAGGATGAGTACACTTTAGTGAGAAGGAATATCATAGTTATTTGGCTCTTGTTTTAGTTTATTTAGGAACACAGTGAGGTGTTTATGGACATTCTATGCTGATTAAATCCCACTATAGATTTCCTGAGATAGTATTAAATACAGTGAGAGGTAATGACAGAGGTAATTCACATGCTATTTTGAAGTAGTTAATGAAGTTTCCATAAAAGAAACNATGTCATGCAGAATTCAAATGAATAAATTTTCCTTGGGAAGAGAATTGTAAGATCTCTTCCACATTCCACACTTTCTCTATTTGTTTGCATTGCTCTGGCCCTGTTTTCTCCAAGCCTGTGTGGATCAGCTGGCTCTTTCCTTTCCTGCTTCACCCCTACCGAGTATTTCCTGGACATAGTTTCTGTGTTTCTAACCTCTGCAGTCTGCAGTCCCCTGGACCAACACTGAAATCTCAGTGGTCTATCTGTATCCACTTCTCCATGTGGGTCCAGAAGTTATAGTGTAACTTTTGAAGACAAGATAAATTCATAGTTTAGACAGGCTTTGCAGAAAGTTTTAAAATACCCTGAAGTGTCCTGCAGAACCATTGCTAAAAAGGAAGTGAATACATTCAAACTGAAGCATGCAAACTGCTTGCCTCCCATTCCCTGGTTTCCTCTGTCTTCTGATTTTTTTGTATGGCAGGCAGAGCAAAGATCTTTCTTGAAAGTCCCAGTTTATTTCCAGAGAAGTGACCCAACTTTGGAGTCGACCTAACTCAGCCTGGCTTTTCCAGCCTTGCTAGGTTTCATGCTTCATGCAGAAATCTGTTTATCTCTTCCCCTCTGCTGCCTTTTTATGCCTTTAACTGTAAACATTAAGTTTGTTACATGGTGTTGGGGAAAGTTTTGGTATCCTATGGAGTGTCTAGTGTAAATGTGCTGCATTCCTCCCTGACTAGATGTCCTCTTTGCTTACCATAGGAGGGGACACAAAGGATCTTTGCAGGCTTGTCACCCTTTATCAATATCTTTCTTTTCTGCTGTTTCTAAAACATGCCAGTAGCCATCTTCAGTGCACAAATTCTTCAGTCAAAATAAATGTTGTTATTCCCTGGGCAGGGGCACAGAGCCCCTGAGAAAGGCATGGTCTTCATGTGTAGAAGCTTGTGCTGCGTTTGCTGCCCTTCCAAATGACCCTTTAGGATCAGCTCACCGTCTTTTCTCTCCTAGAGTGCAGAATTCAGTTCTGCAAAGGGGAATTAATTTGCAATCCCTCTCCCTGGTCATCTAGAAGACCTCTCTGCCCTCAAGTCAATGTAGAGTGCCAGAGTTTCACATCCCAGAAACTCTTCTGCTGGTGCGCTAAGGAGACAAAGTCAAGTGGCTGTTATGCTCTGTGTTACTGTGTCTGAATTTGCTTTCAGCATCACTCTCTTCTTCATCTTGGCTACAGTGAGTTATAACACTGTCTGGAAGATCATTTATGTCTCTGCAGTACAAGACTTCTAGGCTGCCTTCCACTATTTTCTGATGGCACGTTGTAGGTCTTTGTACATGTTAGGGCTGGTCTAAAATATCCACAGAACAGAAACACTGAAGACCTGTTACCAAGAATATTTTTTTAAATATACCAATTGGATAATTTCACGCATTTTTCAAGTAATTCCCAGAAAGATGCCTGTGGTATACATATACATTAAAACAACAAAAACAAGATTAGCATCTGAAACCTACAGAGATACATCAACTTCAATATTTCTTCATTTGTTTAAAGGATTGGTGCATAGTTATTCCTACTGTCACAAATGATGTTCGTGCTGAATTTCAACAGAAAATGAAATTACTCTTAATGCACAGTTTTGCTAGGAAGGGAGAAGAACAGGATTGATGGGAGGGGAAAATGTGTTGTAAAGGATAAGGAATTACCCTGCTCTGCAGGGTAAGTGAAAGCTTGTGTCTTCTTATCGTGTAAGAATTCCTGCTACCATTTTATTTTCTAGGTCTTAACAAGAGGCTCATTTCAAGGGCTGAAATATTAGTTCTGCTGTACCTGGTGACAAAGCACTCTTCATCTTCCATAGAGATGGTTTTTCCCTTCACAAACTTGCATGGGCATTGCAGGCCACATCCAGCTCCTGCTTTTTCAGAAATGAATCTTTCAGTAGTCTTTCCAGACTATTAAGTACCTTTCAAACTCATACCCTATTACCTTCAAATCCAGGTGTCATAAGGCATGTGAAAGCAGAGGAGACAAAACCATTAGTAGTTTTAAAAACTCTTGACATGATATTTTTGGCATCCTTTCCTCTTGTCATATTTCACATAGAGAACAAGAATGCATGCAGTTTTCCCCCATTACCACAATTTATTTAAAAGTACCCTCATCTATTGCTTTACATGGTTCCCTATGGATAAGACTTTTTTTGTTTATTCTAGTAATCAGCATAAAATTTATTGAAAAGATTATTTTTTTTTGCTCTGGCAATAAACAACCACAATTTCAACGCTATTTTTTTTCACTTATTTATGGAACTCCAACTTGGTTTTGGAAATATTTATATTACAAGTCATATAATAATTATTCATCCCATTCCACAACCTTTTCAGAAGTGTTGTTTGTAGAAAATGAGCAAAGCTCATCTGGTGAACATCCATATAAGGATGTGCGGTACTCTCTTTTCCGGTTGAAAAGCTTTTCAGATCAAATGGTCTCTTCTGTTTGCACCCTGGTCTGAGCTGCGCAGCATTAGCCTTCTCCAATGGGCTGTTATCTATACAGCTAAGTGAGAGAGAAAACATACCAGGTGCTTCAGCTCACAGGTTTTCAAAATGGAAAAAACTTTTTTTTAAGACTGAGGATAGAAGTAGAACAAAGGTGAAAGAGGGAAAGAACTTATTTGGAAAGCATAGACTGATAGTTTCTTAGCTATATTTGCTTAGTCAATTTGTTTAGGTATCTTACCATACATAACACGAAACCATTGGCCAGATATAGCAAGAAATGGACTTTATTAAAGATAAATAAATCAAACATGAAGTTATTTTGGTGTTATAATTACACAAGTCAGAAATAAAATATAAGCTAAGACTGCTGAATGGAAATGCTCTATATGTTTTTTATTACTTTGTGTTGAAAGCTCTTCAGATTATCCTGCTTCCCATGCCAATTTGCTTTGAATTTGCAGAAAGAATTTATGAGATACTTTCTAATCTCTAGACTGAGGTTTTCATAAATTTTCGTAAAGCGTACTGCATTTTGACAGAAACATTGTCTCTTGGAGAAACTCACTTCCTTTTCCAAATCTTCAGTCTCCAATGACAAGAATAGCTCTCATAATTTTTAGATACAGTTATAAGTCAACATTATATTACTCATAGTTTCACTATAAGGTAAAAAGGCCATTAATTTTATTCTCTTCCCTTCACTCATTCTTTTATGTCCTTTTGGGTCCCGATACACATTTCTGTATTAGCTGATTCTCCCTGTGACCATCTTACCCTTTGCCCATGCATTTTTTCCCTTAGGTCCTCCTATTTGGCTGTGTTGTGATTCCTTCCTCTACTATGCAGTCCAGAAACTCACACGTGTTTTACTTTTGCTTATGGCTTTCTTCCTTTCCTAAGATACAACAACTAACTAGCTCCCCTTTGGGCAGGAGAATGGTGAGAAGGGAGGTTGGTCACATGTCTCTCAATAGACATAAATGAAAAAAATCACTGAGAAAACATGAATGTGGAACTACTACTAGAGGATTTGTTTTCCTCTGCTTGATGAGGAGGTGCAGCTTCAAACCTGGATAATTTTTTTGTGTTTGATCTTGTTCGCACAGAGTGGTCTGGGCCTGTCACTGTAGCTCCTTAGCTACCACAACAGCATACTTATATTGTTATGACAAATGCCTGAGGTTGTTAGGGCTTGGGTAAAAAGATCTGAGGGAGTAACTCAGGAAATCAGAGCCAGTCCTAGCTTGCAAGTGACACCTGAAGTATCACTCTTAAAGCAAATGCTTTAATTTGTACGTTATCTGCAAGGCAAAATTATGATCTTTGGAACAGCCAGAGGCAGGACCTCCTGCACTTGAGAGCAATGCTTAAGCCAGTGTGAGATTTCTCTGGAACCCTTCAACAACAACTGCTTCTCCATTGATTAAAGTATTTATGCTCATACTTGGATGACTGCTCCATCATGACTGCACAATTAGACTGGCAAGCCAGGGAGCTAAGTCAAAGAGTTTTGACCTGGGTTTTCAAATGTATTTCATACTGTATTGGATACAAGAACACACTGACTCTTCACGTAGGGTAGAGGTCCTCAGTTGATATGCAACTTCTGTTCAACAGTCCCAAATTCCAGGAGATCTAATCTCTTCTGCTTTAATGTGCCAACTAAATTACTTTTTCTGTTTGTTAGTATAGTAATAAATGTTGATCAATGTATATTCAGTTTGGACCCTTTGGCTAGCACTGATATCTTCCAGATATTAGTTTAATTCTAATCATGTTCTCCCCCTGACATGTCTGGATCTCAGCTCAGAGTTTCACAACTGGAACATCTTGTACATTTGTACATGGATAAAGCCATACTTACATACTTTATAGCTAAGCCATCAGTTCTAGTAACCAGTGTTTTTTTGAAAGCTTGCAATTTGAACAGGGAAATTCCAGATTCTTTGCATTTTCTATTGAATCAACATAATCCAGGATAAAGTAAAATCAATTTAGCAATATTTTTAGTACCTATGGGTCTTAAAATATTTTAAACTGCTATTTCTACTTGACTGACTACTCTCAATGGACCATTCAAGACTGTGTAGAATACACAAAATTGAATGCATCCCAAATAATGCCTAAAATTACATGGCTAAAATCCAGTAGGTTTTACATATAATGTAATCCAATAAAAAGTCTGGAAAGCTCAAAGTGTGCTGTGAAAGCACAGATTCATTCAGCCTTATAAATGAAGTTATAGACTCAACCTAGGGAGTTTTATATAATTACCTTAAGGTTTATGTGTCCGGGGGATTTACCTGTAAATTCCCCATGGAAGTTTTAAGGTATCTGGTTGAATTTGCTGTATGACAAATACTGTTTCTTGTACTTTTGCAGCAGTTTCCTATAGTGGTCAATAGCTTGATGTCCAGAAGGAGATCTGTAACAAACGGTGTCCCTCAGGGGTCCGTATGGGGACCGGTGCTGTTTAATATCTTCATCAATGATATAGACAGGGAGATAGAATGCACCCTCAGTAAGTTTGCAGATGACACCAAGCTGAGTGGTGCAGTTTCCACACTGGAAATACAGGAAGTCATCCAGAGGGACCTGGGCAGGCTGGAGAAGTGGGCTTGTGAGAATCTCGTAAGGTTCAATGAGGCCAAGTGCAAGGTTGGGGCAATCCACAGTTTCAGTACAGGATGGAGGATGATGTGATTTAGAGCAGCCCTACAGAGAAGGACTTGGGGGTGCTGGTCTATGAGAAGCTTGATATTAGCCAGGAATGTGCACTCGCAGTCCAGAAGGCCAACTGTATCCTGGGCTGCATCAAAAGAAGCGTTGCCAGCAGGTCAAGGGAAGTGATTCTGTCCCTCTATTCCTCTCTTGTGAGACCTCATCTGGAGTAACTTGTCCAGTTCTGGAATCCTCAATGTAAGAAGGATATGGAGATGTTGGAACAGGTGCAAAGGAGGGTTACAAAGATGATCCAAGGGCTGGAGCACCTTCCATACAAGGACAGGCTGAGAGAGCAGGGCTTGTTCAGCCTGGAGAAGAGAAGGCTCCGAGAAGATCTTATAGTGACCTTCCAGTACCTGAAAGGGACCTACAAGAAAGCTGGGGAGAGACTGTTTACAAAGGCTTGTAGTGATAGAACTAGGGGGAATAACTATAAATGAGAGAGGGGCAGATTTAGACTAGACATAAAGAGGAAATTCTTCACTACGAGAGTAGTGAGACACTGGCATAGGTTGCTCAGGGAAGCTGCACTTCCTGGAGGTGTTCAAGGCCAGGCTGGACAAGGTTTTGAGCAACCTCCTAATCTAGTGGGAAGTGTCCCTGCCCATGGCAGGGGTGTTGGAATTAGATGATCTTTAAGGTCCCTTCCAACTCAAATCATTATGTTTCTATGATTCTTTGATTCTATGATTCCATTATTCTATGATTCTATGAATATGGGTTATCCAAAGTTTTTAAATAAAATACTGAATCCAGAGAACTGCAGACTTGTGAAAGCTTAGGGATCCTGATGTTTGACTGCTGTCTTTATCTCTGCAGTCTAGTGGAAACCTTTATTTCAGTGCTTTCTAGGGCTCAAGGTGTCTGATTTGTGGTGATTATGCATCAGAGACCAATCTGCTGCAGAAACTTCTGGTTTTTACCACCAAAAGTAGGAAGGCGCAATAAATGCATCTGAGTGGTTGCTGTGACTGAGTCTCAGGCAGCAATCCATAAATATTTCTTGTGCAGTTTTCCAGAGCTGGACTATTTGGGCTCAGAGTCCTAGAGTATGAACACTTAAGATTTGTGATGTATAATCATTGAGCAGCATTATAACAGGATAGCATTTAATCTGGTGTCACACCTTAGAAGAAGGAGGGAGTGTTGCTGAGGATAAACTCATATGTACCTTATTCTGGAGTCATCTATGTGTATGAAATAGGAGATGGGATCTGAGTACTTTTCGGTACTTGGATGAAAACCTAATTAGTCATAGAAGCCAGTGGAAGAATTAGAGGCCAAGGGTTTGCTAATTCTTTTTGTCACCCACAGAGCTGAACGTATCTATGGAAAAACATTGGAAGAATGAAATTTTCCAGCTGAATCAAAGAGAGAGAATCTACCCCAGTGAGCAGATTTGCTCAGGGACACAAGGTATTATTCAGATCCATGTTAATATAGATTTGGCATGGAAAGAAAACTCTTGATATTGTTTAAACGGCACTACAATGTAAGAGAAATTAATCTTTTATTCAAAGTTACCCAAGAGGAAAAATAAGATGAGAATAGTGAAGAATGCATCATGTGAGTTTTACATCAGGCTGTCAGGTTACAGAGCTGGTAAAAATCTTCAAAGCTATGAACTCCATGCTCCAGTTACTGCAATACGCCACCACAACATGTAACACTCTTAATTAAATTATCAAACTCCAATATAAAACCAATAAACTTTTCCCCAAAGGCTACTCATTCTGAATGGTTGTTTCAACACCTGCCATGTTGATTAGAGGCCTTCTAGTTAGCACACTGCGTTTATCCAGGTCCTTTTCACTTCATTAGTTCTAGGTCAGTACAGTTTTCCAGCCTAAATATATCCTCCTAGCCCATGTTAACCCTCACAGTATAATTTTGCAGTTAATAACAGATAATTCTTCCTGCCTGCTCTAATTGCGGGCAGTTCATTTTCTTTGGTGTAAGATAGGCTCTCCCTTACCTTTTCAGCCCTGTAGTATTTCTCTTTAGGAGCTGCTACTTAATATTAACTTCTACATGTCCTTAGTGGATAATAACCCAACTATTCTATGATTCTAGTAATTTAAGATTTTTCTAAAGCCATGCTCTTACCCCATGTATTCTTTTATTTTATCTAATTTCACCTCTTTCTCTTACAGTTAATGTCCTTTTTCCTCTGTTGAGGTGGAGCTTTTTCCTGAGTCAGAACTATAGGTTGCATGGAGATGGTAAATGTGCATCAGGAGTAGTTGATACTATAAAACACCTGTTGTTTTAGTCAGCTGTTAAAACATTGCAAAACTGCTTTATGTGCCAGTAAAATACACATATAATTTACTTATGAATGGAGAAGTGTTTGCTGACTTTATTTCTGAGGCAGTGGCTAAGCTACAAGAAAATTAGAAACAAGGAATAGCCATACATGAATGCAGAAACACTGAGATAAGCTTGGTGAGAGGATTTGAGGGTTCACAGGTAAGATAAAAGAGGTCTGGGGCAGTGAGGAAAAAAAATCTACTTTTGATTCCTGCAGTGCAGGGTCTTACTTTGCTTTTATTTTATTGCAAATGAATATTTCTGAAAAAAATACTCTTGACTCAATGTTGGGGTTTTATTAGTGAAAAGAACTTGGAAGACTTGAACTCTTGCTGACCAGTTTTAGAGATAACACAATTTTGGAGTATGTGTAAACTGTTTCTAAAACTACTTTACCTGCTTCTAGAGAAGCAAAATAAAACTGATAAATGTTGGAAGCTGGATTCACCTGAGTTCTTTACAGTGTCTTTGTATTACATAACTTGTGGCTGTGAGCCATCTCCAAAGGTGGTTATTTCATGACATGATAGCTGGGTCAGTAGATCCAGCCGAGATCAGCAGTGCTATCACAAGTCAGGTATTGAAGGTAAACTTCTAGTGCAGTGTGTTCCTGCTCAGACAGTAAGAACTAAGTAAACCTTCTGTTACCAGACTGGGGACAGGCAGACCCTATTTATCTGTGCTCACCCCCTGATCTGCTGCTTTCCATTGCCAGAACAGCACAACTTGGCTCTTGGAAATGGATGACACATTGTTGGATTCTTTCTACTCCAAGTATTTAAGTGTCTAAGTGTTACAGGTGATATAAGCACTGCAGCTGAAAATCTTTGTGCCTTTCTGTTGCACTGATAGCACTAAAATTAGTTTATTCATTTACTTGAAATCCAGAAAGTGAAATTTAATAGTAAACTATACAAGCAAATAGAGTGAAACTGAGAGAGAAACAAAGGGAAGTGGACTCTACTGTCAAACTTATCTTCGTGAAAGGGAAAATTACCAAGAATAGTTCACACACAATAAATTGGATTAAATGATACTGAAGGTAATCTTCTGAGATTAAGAATACTGTCATTGCTTTAAGATGAACGCTGGCAATGTGATGGTGAAATGCAAATGCCGCAGTCTGGCAGTTGTACTTCTCTGTTCAATTTGCTTAGATTTCTGTGAATCAGTTATTGCAGATTCATTATGGGTTTTCTTTCCTGTAAAAAGATTCTGGGTTAAAGTAAAATATATCTGATAACTTATCCCAAGACATGTCACAACATCATATAGCTGAAGAGATCCAGAGAAATATTAGGAAAGGCTGTTAGAGACAAACTAAATCCTTGCTTCCTTGAAGCTGTTTGGAAAACTGCAGACTTACGGGAGGGCAGGTTTTATCTTTAACATTTAAAATGTAATTCCCATCAAATAACACCCCTCAAAACATATTCTTAAAATACTCCTTGGTATTTTCCCCTTCTGCACATTTGCATTTCTTCTCCATAGCTCCTCTATTCACTCTACAGTAACAGCACAAGTTCAAATGGAGGCTGTTCGGAGGCCCAGAAGATGAAGTGGAGTTAGTCAGAAAAAGTTTGATCGCATTGCAACCAGAGCCAGGAGTCTTTTTTATCAGCTGCCCTCAGTAAGAAAAAACTGCCTATATATTGACAGAAAGAGTTTCTTACACAGCATGTGATTAATCATCAACCCTACTTCACAGGGACTCTTACAAAGGTTTTGCAAAGTCAGTGTGAAGAAATCTTGTTTCAGCTTTTACTTGAGGGAAGATGTTTGTGTTACCGTATCAACATGATATTTTTTCATATTGTAGGTCTCTTATAGCTTTTTACAAATTATGCAGTTCTTACAAGTACTTTATTTTTCACTTCAGGTATATTTTAAATGAAAATATTATGGAAACTGAAAGTAATTTGAAATTTTCATCACTTCTACACAATGAGGTTAGAAGTGTGATGTTTCAAAAAGAATACAGACAGAATTTCATAGAATCATAGAACAACCAGGTTGGAAGAGACCCACTGGATCATTGAGTCCAACCATTCCTCTCAAACACTAAACCATGACCCTCAGGACCCCGTCCACCCGTGCCTTATACACCTCCAGGGAAGGTGTATTAACCACCGACCTGGGCAGCCTGTTCCAGCGCCCAATGACCCTTTTTATGAGAAAGTTTTTCCTAACGTCTAGTCTAAATCTCCTCTGGCAGAGCTTGAGGCCATTCCTTCTTGTCCTGTCCCCTGCCACCTGGGAGAAGAGGCCAGCTCTCTCCTCTCTATAACCTCTTTTCAGGTAGTTATAGAGAGCAATGAGGTCTCCTCCCAGCCTCCTCTTCTCCAGCCTAAACAACCCCAAGTCTCTCAGATGCTCCTCATAAGGCCTGTTCTCCAGCCCCTTCACCAACCTTGTTGCTCTTCTCTGGACTCGCTCCAGAGCCTCAACATCCTTCTTGTGGTGAGGAGCCCAGAACTGAAGACAGGATTCAAGGAGCGGTCTCACCAGTGCCGAGTCCAGAGGGAGAATAACCTCCCTGGACCTGCTGGTCACACCCTTTCTGATACAAGCCAAGATGCCATTGGCCTTCTTGGCCACCTGGGCACACTGCTGGCTCATGTTCAGTCAGCTGTCAACCAGCATCCCCAGGTCCTTCTCCTCCTGNTGGGCCTGGCCATCTAACCCGTTTTCCACCCAGGAGAGTGTGCGCCTGTCCAGGCCAGAGGCTGACAGTTTCTGTAGCAGAATGCTGTGAGAAACTGTGTCAAAGGCTTTGCTGAAGTCCAGGAAGACCACATCCACAGCCTTTCCCTCATCCAGCAGACAAGTCACTAAAGTGTAGGTTGTAACGTTCCTCAGTTATTATTTCATCTAGCATTTGCCAGCTAACAAACCTTTTTAGCTGAGGTTTTTATTATTTTGTGAAATTACCAAGACAGCTGAAGAAAGGGCACTTCCAAACACATTGATTTAAGTGCAGGAGAGTCTTTTCATTGCCTTGTTACTGCCAGGAACAATGTGCAATTTTGTTCACTTGGAATAATGGCAGGAGAACACAGCAAAGATCAAATTTAAGTTCACTGTCACACATGTTGACTGTAAGGGTTTTAGACATCTAGAATGGCAATAAGTCTCACTTATGTCTTTCACGTTGTCTCTTGTGCACCCACTTCTGAATTTCTTTGAGTGGATTTAAAAATTATTTTGCTTCTTTCAGTTAAAGAAACACAGAATTTGTGAAAGTTTGTTTTACTAAAATCAGCATTATGTTGAATTAGGTCATCTTTCTGCTTTGTTTCAGTGGAAAGCTAGCTAAACCCTTAAGTACTTAACCTATACCCCAGTGTGGTTCTCTAGAGGGACAGCTGGATGACGAAATGAAAAAAGTTACGTTTATTAATTTGTATGCTTAAGAATGGAATTTAAAGTAAGTTTCAGTATAAGTGTATAAAGTTTAACTTCTAAATCTGAAGGAAATATCTGAAAGTCCCTGACACCTTCACAGCTACACATTTGCAAATCAGGCTGCTTTTTCATTATCTCAGATTGGTGTGTGATTCTTTGCCTTACTTGAAAAGCATTATGACCCCAAATCTCTCTGATTTCCACATAATAAAAGATGGAATAAAATGGAGTCTTCCCTGTTGTAATTGATAAAAATAACTGCAATACTCTTACTGCATAACATTGACCTGCTCTTAAATGTCCCCAGACACTATGATTGAATCAAGGGTGCTTTTATACTGCAGCTCACTAAACACAGCAGAGGACTGATAGGTCTGCACATCTGAACTGGATGTAGTTCTGAAGCAGTAAAACAAACTGCAAGGCTTCTATAACCTCAGTGTTGGGCAGCTTTGGTGGGGCTTCTTGTCAGAGCAGCACAAAAGACGCTGCACTGACAACCTGTGAACAAGCTCTGTCTGTGTCTCTGACTGCAGAAACACTGACCTACCCTGCCAGCTGGTGCCTGCTGCAGCTGCAAGATGTTTCAGGAACAGGTGGCCGAGGGACCGAGTCTTGCACAAAGTCCTAGAGACTTGACACAGATCTGATAAAAGATGGTGCCTGGCCTGCAGATATTCTCATCAAGCCCACCTTCCTGGTCTACTTTAAGGCTACAGAAACTGCCATCCAACTTCACAGCATGAACGTGGAATATTTTTTGCTCAGGTTATCATGAAGTTAGGGACCATTTGCAGAAGAAATAGCCAGAACCATACTTCAGACTCCTCTGTAAAGCGTTTAAGAAATACCAATAGAACAGCAGCTGAAAATTCTTTTATAATCCTCACATATTAAAAGTGTCAATGAAGTGCGTTTTTCAAGTAACTAATAGCTTACTACAGATGTGTGAATATTCTAATTTTTAAATTACATAGTTGTTTTTTGATAAATTGTTTTTCTCAGGAAAGAAAACAGCTGAATTGCTGCCGTGTGAAAAATCACAGAGGAAATATGTGAACATGGGGTTTTTAAAAAATTTGTTTGGTTTCTTATTTGTGAGGGTAGTAAAAACCTGGAGCTGATTACCCAGAGAAGTAGTGAAATCTCAGTCTGTGGATTTATTCAAAACCTAAGCAGACATGGTCCTGGGTAACCCGCTCTAGATGACCCTGTTTGAGCAAGGCAGTTGGACTAAACGATTTCTGGAGATCCCTTCCACCCTCAGCAATGCTCTAAGTCTGTGATTCTATGAATAACGTGACAAGACCAAACTTGTTACTTCAAAGCCCCCTAAAAATTAATGAACAGAATTTTATTTCTTTAGGAAATGAAAGTAAATATTACTGCCTAAGAGAAGTATAGCATTTTCAATGGGAACACAGTTGTGGAATACTATGTGCTGTTCAAGGAAGGTTTAGGTACAAGTGAAAGTTGGTTAAATGGGTTACAGATTATAAAATCATAAGTGTTAAGATAAATAAAAAATATTATTTTCTTATCAAAATCACTTGGAGAAAGTAGAACTCAATAGTAGTGAATAAGACAGTAAACATAGCTATATTTATAATTAATAACTTGAACTTCAGTGGGAAAATACTGACAAACTAAGGGAACAGGCTAATGACATTGCGTGTTGAGCTCTGGGACAGAAGTACAAAGGAAAGTTGGAATTGCTTTAAGAAATAGAGCAAAAACTCTCTGGAATTTATATTCAAGTGAATGGAAAAGTTTTGGGAAAGCTTTCCTAAATTAATTGGATGATTAGCTATAGAGAAGGATATCAATAACAGAACCAAAGTATATCAGGAATGGAAATTGAAATTAATTTGAAGAAAAGTTTGTTGTGGATATCAGAATGTGTGGGTACACAGTGATAAATTATGAAAAGGGAGAGTGAAATTAACCTTGTGGTTGTAAGAGAGAAACAGGTGATTCCTGGCACCCTGATGTGTGGCTGTTGAGTATGAAATCCATCCATGGTCGAGAAAAATGAATTCAAATTGTATGAACCAGGGAGATATGACAGGACAATGCTGTGAAGGTGGGACCTACTGCTGGACATTTGATCATCGTCTTTCCAAATCAAGAGAAATGTAGACTCCCTGGCATGCCAGGGAGAGGTAACTGCAGAAGCTTATCCACCTGCACCTCCTGCTGCCTAGGCTCATGTGGTTTTTGTGCACTGGGTCTCCCGACAGCCCTGCTGTGCTACACGGCATCCTGTGTCATCTGGAGGCTTCCCTGCCTGACTGCAGAGACAGCAATTTCCTAACTCTGTAAAGCTGTTTAGGTTTTAATAAGAAAAAAATGGGTCACGTCCCTGCGTAATGTGGCTTCACTGTGTGAATCTAATCTTTTTACAAAATATTTTCTTTTAAGCATATGAAATCCAAATGGTCAAGATTTCTAAGGAAAATATAATATAAACGAACTAATTCATTTGTTCTCGAAAATTTCCTTGCAGATTACAATTTGATTAAAATGTTAACAGATGTCTTTTGAGATAGTTTTCCGGTAATAACAAACAGAAACAATATGTGGAGCGCCTTCATCTGTCTGTATTGGAGTCTTTATATCCAGCATGAATTACATTTAGATAAATCAAATGGACTCTTGTTTCATGAATAAGAACCAGAGCTTTAATTTCCTCTGTTTAAAACATTCATTTTTTTTACAGAAGATTATCATTCTATACAACTACCTCATATTTATCACTCGATTAAGCACACCAGCGAAATTACAAAGAGAACAGGAGTACATCAGTGCTAGGTCATTAGAAGCCACATGTAAAGACTGAAGAATTGTCATTTCCTTTGGCTGTTGCCATCCCTGCCTGTGTTTCTCTTTCCCTCTACACAAATCAAGAAGTCACCCAAGCCTCCATTCTGGTTCCACTGCTGCTGAAGTCTGGAACTGAGGTTTCACATGGAATCTTTGAGTTTATTCTCAGCTCTTATTCCAGCGACTGGGAGGTGTATGTAATATCTGCTTTCAAAAGGTTGGATTACATGAGCATACAACTGAAAAGAGGAAGACAGTGGAACAAGGTAGTACATAGACAGGGACTATTTCATTGAAGTCTCCTTGTAAGGCCTCACCATTCACTTGGACAGCTATGACTTGGATGTCAAATTACAGAAAAGTCCAAACATAGTATTTTCATTAGGGTTTATATACTTTAACAAAAATACTGACGTTATTAGATACAACTGGAGAGATAAGTTGTTTAGGAGTTTGCATACATTTTATTTTCTTATTCAACCGTTCAAAGAAAAAGTACACAACACAGTATCTGTTTGTATATGTGTATGTATGTGAAGTATGACTTCCTTGTGAATGAGGGAATTGTAATAGCAGAAGTGATATGATTCTGATCCACTTTTGTTAGCTAAGGGCCTCTGCTTTCCTACCAAATGTGTCTTCAGCTGGCTTCACCTTTTTAGTTTTTGTCTGTTCCATTTGTGATATACTGTGTGTCTGGAAGGACAGATTCATCCATTTGCCTCCCTGATTCAGACTTTACTGAATAAAACTTTCCTGCAGAAAAGCCAGAAGAAACTGTAGAATACAATTAAAAAACCAAAAATGAGAAATGCAGAGACACTGGATTTCACTTGAAATACCTCTTGCAGTCCTCTAAGACTGTGTTACAGCCTCTGGAAAGCAAAACCAAGAATGGAGTGTAACAGATTTACCATCCCAAAGGCCACACGATTTCTATTGTACCTGCTGCTTTGGGCAACTATTTATATTGTTAACTAATACTGTATCCTTCTTTATGGTAGTTGAGGCCAATAGTGATGTTGAAATTCTCATGCTGCTGTATCCACTAATCCAGGTGCTACCTTGGTGCACCCTGACTTTCATCCCTAAGTGGGAAAATAATACATGGCTACTGACCCATAGAAAGAAATAAACAGTTGGAATAGATGTACTCTTGTGATAATTTGCTGGGAAAGCAAGAGATACAGGTAGACTTTTATTCCCCGCCATCCTCATGAGCCGATGTGGTTTGGGAATCTCAATCATGCATGTGCAGTCCATGTCTCTCCATTCCCATCCCCATCTGGCTCAGCTTTCCCCTTTGTATGCACTGACCCGGGCATCGCATTAACTTTTCATGCTGCACCATCTTCTTTCCATGCAGGAGAATAATACCCAGGAAAGTATTTCACACTTCAGGATTAGAGCAAAAGGAGCTACTTTCTGAGGAAGTATTTTTAAAAATTTCTGAGAATGTAGTATTCAAGACTAATTTGATGACATCTAGTAGAGTGGGAGAGTTAGAATGGAAACTCCAGGGGGAGTGTCACTATTTGAAAATGTAGATTTGAATTCTAAGAAAATTCCCAAAAAACTTGAATTTGCCCACAAAATGAAATCTTAATAACCTGCTTCCAGGTAATAGAAAGGTTTTTTTTGTGGTATGTAACTCTTAACTTCATTTTAGCACATAAAAATAAAACCATGATGCAAAAAACATTTTTAAAATTAAAGTTTCAGGCATTATGTTATAGCAATGTTAAAGCATTCCATTCTGTCCTTATTATAATAAGATTAATTTTTCAATTACACTTGTGTTTGAAACTGAAAAACTAGCAGAAAAATATGGTTTATATGGAACCTACTTTTTCCAATGAAAACCTGTTTTAGTGATTTTTTTTTTTCAGAAGTAAGGACAGCTGTGATACCCATAGTTTTAAATCTTATGTTTCCAGCTTTGGCAGTAAGAGTCATAATGTTGAGTAAAACACCACAATTCCAGCAGCTGAAAATAGCATTAGACCCACCTTCTTTGAGCAAAAAAAGAAATATCAGAGAGAAAAAAGCATACACTTTGTGTACACATAGGCTTAATTTACTCTGCTGAGCCTTCACTGTAGCCAGGAATTTGTCTATTATTTTTCAAGCAGTTTTCCTTCAAAGGAAATACAGTTGACCTAATTCCCCAGTGGGCTCTAGTTACAGTTTGTTGCTGGAATGACATGACATTGTTTTAAATGTTTAATTAATCTGACTTTAATTTAGAAATAGAGCTGTGTAATTCTCTATGTTTTTTGTTTTCCTCCCTCTTTTGTTAATAATTTAGTAACACTTTTGTTAATCTGGCACAAATCAATGAGTAATTGTACTGAAGCCAAGTCTTCATTACAGCAGATAAAAATATTTGCTTGAAATGTGCTGTTTATTGAGAGCGATATGTGCAGGACTCTTAGACATTAATTTTTAAAAATTGAAAAATTTGTACAGCAGCTATTTACACATTCAAAACCAAGGAAAAGCCAAAGAACTGCACAGCAGTCAATATATATATCAACAGTAGTACTGAGCTCAGCATCACCAAATAGGACCAGCAAGTTGTTCTTTAAAGGTTTTCAGATGTTTTGAAGCCAAAATTCAAAACATAGCTATAGAAATGTAGTTAAGTTTGATAAAATAGAAAGTGAATCTTCCTTCTGATGTGGGTCAAATTAAATGTTTGAGTACTTCTTAAAAACTACATAGCTTTTCAGGATGTTTTCCAACATGTCTTCAAGCTGTCTTTACCTGTCACCAACCTAATTAATCTCCAGGTAGTTCAGGATTCTGTTCGTTCAATCTCTTTAAATATTCATATTTGTCACAAAAAGTCAAAATGCTTTTAGTACCTCGCCTTTTGCCAAAGTAATAATTGATTACAAATATACTACTCAGTATCAGATTTTGTACCGAGGATTGTTCCAGATAACAGAAAACTGAGTCAAATCTATCAGCGCAGTCATCTGTGCCTTTAATCCATATTACAAGCAGAGATGTGAACAAAAAACTAACCAAAATCAGTCTTTACACTCAAAGCTGCTATGACAGTAAGAGTATTTACGGCTGTTTGTAAGAATGTTTCTGCACAGGGAGAGCACAGTGATAGAGTTGTATATCAGATCGTTTGTCAATTACATATGTCGGTTCTATAACAGAAATTATTTATAAGACTAATGATAACACATCCATGTTTACAAATCTCTTTTACTGCTTATTTTGGCACTGAAAGGTTTTGAAGAAGTTCTTGTAAATGCAGATCTATTGATTTATACACAGTTCTGCTTAGATTCTCCAGTTATAACTCATAGCTAGTGTCATACTGTTTTGGTGGATAAGCAGGAAATTCTAAATGTTTGTATTCTGGAATATGTAAAATCTGTTCTCATTTTGGCTGACCTTACCTATTTGACTTCTACATCATTAAATATTTTCCAGTTCTCCTGTTAATATCAATCAGTTCATATTGACACTGAGTAGAACTTCATGATTTTTTTGGGTGTTGCAGGGAAAAATGCTGCTTTATAAAAGAAATGGTGAATTGACATCTGTCTTCACCTGTCTTTTTTTTCTTTTGCTAAATAATTGTTGCAGCACTGGTATCTACTTGTCCATAGGGAAAGTGTTCCAGTCAAAGCTCTGCAGTATCTGTTCCCAACACCGCACTCCCTGCAGCAGCTCTCCTGCTCACCCAAGAGAAAACCAACATCCTTGTGTAGTGGGAAAAAAAGTAAACTTCTCAAACATTTACATATAATAGAAATATACTGTCTGAAAAGACCTCTCTCAAATACTTTGCACTCCTATGGTTTGTTGGAATGCTTCTTTATATAGATATTTGCTCTAACAGCCTTTTCTTTTCCTAGTACGGTTTCTTCATCCTGTTTCTCATTGATAGCTTTTATTTCCATCTGAAATTTCACCCTCAAAGGGAATCTTGCCATCACCTCAAGATTTTGGCACTTCACAGAAAGTACCAGAAACATGTCTTCAATAAACTAATAAGTAACAACAAACAAATGGATACCAATTACAGATAATTCACAGCTGGAAGCAAAATCTGAGTTTTGAGAAACGTATGAGAAGACCTGGAACTAGATCACATGAGTAGCTGAAAGCCATTCACCTCTGGAAATAATGCTTTCACAACCTATTTTTGGTTAAGACCATTTCAGGAATCTGGAAGATGCCCAAGATCTGCTTTCAGGAGAACATATGTAGAAACTCTTCTAAAGTTCAAAATGCACAGATGGACTTCCATCTACCAAGACCAGCATCAGGCCATTGACTTTCTGTCTCTTGATAGCTTGACCTTCCAGGACCCTTTAGGTTTGGGTTTAAAAGAAAAACACATATGAAAGTGTGTTATGTGGATGTATATATATGAAATATAAACAAACAGCCATACTTATGCAGATGTGCATAAATATGTATGCTGGTAGGAAGAAAAATACTGCTGTAATTGAACGGAAACCCTTTAATTTCCTGAAAGCGATTCTTGGTCCAAATAGCCTGGGACATACATGAACTGCACTTCCATTTTCTACCTGGGAGGCAGACAATACACTGTTCTAGTGTATTATTTCCTATTAATATATCATCTGGAATACAGTTGCAATATGTGTTTCATGAAGTGGAGACATAAAATCAACCTTATTGTAACACTGTGCCTTTCAGAAGTTGAACAAAAGCCTTGAATGAATAGGTAGAATAAAGTAGAACTGCACCTGATGTTGCTTTGGAGCTTTATAATAATTCTACACAGTCAGTAAATGTATTGCAATAAATTGTGTTGTGTGCTTCTGATTAGGTCTGAACTCAAGAAAGTTTCCCAAGGGATCCCAGGTAGCTGGCTTTCTCCAGTTTCTTCTTTCCACTTCTGCTGAAGTTTTTTCATGGCTCTGTGTGTGTGTGAGGGTAAGCTTACCTCATCCTGAGGCTACTGCCATTACTAACAAAAGTGAAGTGGATGTTGGTGGATGTGGGAAGATGTTTATCTGCATTCACAGATTTTATTTCTTCACCTAGGTGTTATCAAGAGCACGTTTTGAGGAGAGAATTTCATAGCAACCGGTCACATAGTCCATAAGAACACTGATCAGCATTAGGTCAGACACTCTGATAGACAATTTCATCTATTCTGTTAAAAAGAAGAGAGCTTTGTTTATTTTTTTTTCCTCGGGGTGTTGACTGTTCAGAAAGATACCTGTTGCCAGTGTTGCAGTTCTTCAGAATCATAGACCTCATCCTCTGACTCTTCATCCTGAGTATGCCTATTCAGTTTTAGAAGTTTGGTTCACCCTGTTCTGCTACTCCAGTTAAAACTTTCTGGGAAGACAACTGACAACAGCCTCGTTGCAAGTAAGGCACATTTTGGAATGAAAATCCCTTCTTTTAAGGGGAGGATATAAGGAGTTCTTACTATTTAATTGGCATTAGTACATACTAGAAACTCACAGACCCATCTTAATGTATTCCAGACCATAGAAAAATGTTTCTATCTGAAGTAATGTACTCTCCATAGGAAAAACTATTCAAATCCTTAGAACTTCTACGTGGGATATTTTTAACATTAGGTAATTTGGAATCATATTATACTTAGAAAAAAATACACTGTGCTGTTGCCTTGAACATTATGCAGTGGGAATCAACAAAATCTAGCGAGCTTGTAAATCTCAAAGCCCCCTATAGGTCCAAATTTAAAAGAAAGAAAACCAAGCCCCCAAACCTAACAAAAAGAAATGCCGATAGGGATTCATTCTGAATGGAGACATTAGAGTGGTGCACAAGAAAATCTAAGACCTGATGGTTGAGTTATAGTAAATATACTTCTCAATTCATCACAATGTTTTCAACACATGGCACGATATTTTATGTATCATCTACTATAAGGAATGTTTGCTGTGCAACCCTGTAAAACATACACCCCCAGGTTGCTACTGGTTCCCCACAGATGACACGCTAGTAATGCAGTTGACGGGTAAGGCAATTGGATATTTTCACTGAATAACTTTACTTCCTTCATTGTCAGTTTTAGGTGCTCC
Organism: Piaya cayana; assembly: GCA_013389865.1. Classification (NCBI taxonomy): domain Eukaryota; kingdom Metazoa; phylum Chordata; class Aves; order Cuculiformes; family Coccyzidae; genus Piaya; species Piaya cayana. The sequence continues at coordinate 69,520 of WAAB01025989.1, forward strand.
AGTTACTATGGATGGGGAAGAACTAATAAATACTAAAACTTTCTCTTCTCTTAGTGGAAAGAGAGAGCGGCCAGAAAGGGCACCAAAGGCAAAAATGCATAGCCACTCAGTCTCCTTACTCTTCAGATTTCTCCTGTGAAAACCTTGGAGCCAGTTCTCTACTCACCTATAATATAGATTATATAATATATATAATCTGCATTTGAAATCACAAGAGATGGAAAATCTGTCACTTTCTTTGGTACTCTCTTCAGATGATTGGGAGTAATCATCACTACAAATATGTGTTGAATTTGAAGCTGTCTGACCTCAACATCTAGTCATGAGTTATTGCTGTGTCTTTCCTCCCTCTGTAAAAGAAGGCTTCAGCTCCCTGTCATTTTAATCCCATAAGAAAATGGAAGCAAATAAATCTTTCTTTTTGTTGAGCTATGAGTGGGCAGGTCACCGAATAGATGTTGGCTACAGGTTAATCACCTAGTCTAAACTTGTCTTCAGCAGGTGGAGAATTGTAGCCAATGGGAAGTGGGAAGTTATTCAGATATAAGTAATCCACTACTTCTGTTAGGACAAGAGGAATCATTAATAATAGTTATCCTTTGTTTCCATTGACCTTTTGAGAGCCTAGTTGTGATGCCAGCACAAACTTTTAGATGGCTAAGGTTAGGTCATATGAAGACTGCTCATGTTTTTCTACATCTTTCTCCTGTTCCTAGTTCACAGAGAGGAATTTACTGGTGGAAGGAAAAAAAGAGAGAGGGAGGGCCAATGTGGCTGTAGCACATGTCCCTCAACTCTTTGCTGGGTACTTAGCACATTCCTTGTAACATGCATGTGCTTACCTCCACTTCACTCCTGCCCTATCCATATCCCTGACTTCATCTCTTTTTGGACTTCACCTAAGAACTATAATATTATTTTAATTTTTTTATAGTTTTGGTGATGTGAGTTCCTTCCTTTTTCAAGAGATGAAGTTGAGTCATTGATGCAGCAATACTGTAATTGCTACATTTGAAATTTTTTTCTCTACCTCTGATTCAGGAAATCTATAAAGAAAGAAAACAATGTTTACAGAGTATGTTTACTTCCTCAGTCTTTTTCCTTGGTCATCAAATCCAAGACTACAACACTGATTTTTTTCACGCATTTCTATGTTTAAAACTCACCACTATTTTGTCAGCTTTCTTGTTAATTCACCAATTAATACTGTAAGAGCTGAAAGCCAGTTTGCAGACTGCACTGTGAATGACACGTAGTTACATACTTGAAAAGCTCATTGAAACACACCTTACTGGGTTACAGGTGGAGCTGTCATGACAAAACAGCAAGAAGTTCTTAGCCTGGGTTAACTTGTGTCTGTTTCAAATAATTTTATTTTAAGCAGCATTAATATTCTGTACCATGAATCCTCAGAAAGTGTTCCCAGACATCCCCCTCTTCAGCTCAGATGAATCAAAATACGTAGTGCACTGAGGAAATGAAGAATGTTTTTCTGTAATTAACTATTAAGACATTAAGAACCCAAACTGTTTGTTTCTCAAGTCTCAAACCCATTATTTGAGAGCTTTTCATGTGCTCAGCAAAACAAAGACATGTGTCCTTGATAGGATACTCATGCAAAGTGATTGTTCAAGCAATTAAGTTTAAATATAAACATGGAGAGAAGAGAGACACATGCTTGGGACATCAAAAGCATACTTACATGCCCTTTTTTTTTTCTTTCATTAAAAAGGGAAAGATGTTTCTCATCTCTCTATAGCAGTAGAACCTGGATATTGAGCTGAGCATTTTTTCCAGTATCAAATGAACAGTTCACAGACGTCATACTGTGCTGATTGCTTTAGAGCTGCTCCAGGATCTTTCATGAACCTTGAATCTAGGACCAAGAACTCAGAATATGTGCTGAATTAATTGATATGTGTTCAAAATATGTGTTAAAGGCCATGTCTATGTGATAAATTCAACTGACTGCACAAATACATTAAAGCCAGGTCAAGAGGAATTTCAGAAAGCAGTGTGGTGAAGAGAGGAGACAGATCTACAGAGGAAAGCACACAATGAAAAGAAATAAGAAATACTGATTTGAAAGAATATTGTGTTAACTCCACCCAGGTGTTTGTTGCTTGGCTCGATGATTTACTCAGCTTCTTTTAGTGTTTCATTCTGCTTTCATGACTCATCTCAATTTTACACCTTTCCACCAGGGAGCTCTTGTGAAGCTTCTGGTGATTTGCAGGTTCCTTGGGTGAACAAGAGCACTGTGGAGAAGGAAGATACTTTTACAGCCATAAACAGCTTTGCATTACCTGTAGAATAGTATTTCTACTGGAACATCTCAGTGCTTACTTCTGCTAGCTCTACCTAAATGCTCAACCCTCAGATGGAATTTACTTGTATCATTAATTCTTGTGATTGTTTAGCACTGCAGTGGCTTTACTGTTTCCATAGCTTTTTTAAGTGTTTTTCCTTCTCTAATGTAGCTTTCAAAGAACCTCATGTTGTTACCACCTTGATTTTAACTTACAGAATATTTAAATGTTTGATGAAATTGGAGGTTCACATTAATCTTAGCATGCCCTTTTGGTTTATTTCATGTTTTCTGTGCATACAGATCCTTGTTTCATTTAATTCTTTCACAATTAAATTATACTCCCTATGCTTTTTTCTACTATTATTATTATTGGCTTCCATTTGTAAAAGCTGTATTCAATCTGCTTTTTATTTGGCTGTTATGTAGAACTCTATATTCCTGACTACTTGAGCTTTTTGTGAGTTCTTTCCTGAGTTTTCTGCTCACACACACACACAAATCATAGATTCATAGAACAACCAGGTTGGAAGAGACCCACCAGATCANTATTGCTCACGTGCACACAAATCTTCACCTACTGCCTGAAAAACTAACACAGACAACAGTGAACATCCAGAGAAAAACCTCCCTTGCAACTTTATATCTCAATTACTTCACAGCATAGCTTTCCATTAAACTACAAATTTGATAACAATTGGAAAACAAGGGTTTTTCTTCTGTCTACAAGATATACAAGGTTTAGATGGTGGTTGTTCACTCACAAAATCTAAGAATGGGTGTTTCCCGGA
>WAAB01025990.1:0-11123 GCA_013389865.1 Piaya cayana
CCAGCCTGGTGATTCTATGAAGAAACCTCTTATAAAGTCTCAAAACCTCAACTTTCCTAGGTTTCTCTCAAAAAGCAACTTGGGATTGTCCTGAGGGACAGCGAGTTGATGCCGAGGCATAGACATATCCCATCCAAGTTCCGTTAGATGTTATTTCTTGAGTACAGTGATAAGTGACTTTCTACTACTCTTTGTGTGTGTATACATGTGTTCTTTAAGTTCTCAACTGTGTAAGTTACCAATGCCTTTCTGCTGCAATAGCGATCCTTCCGAGCTAAGAAGGTCACTTTTGCACACTGAATGACTTGTTCAGTCTGGTTTTATACAAGGAGGCAACAAACACAAGACAAAGGTGACAAAGGTACCCAGGAGATATGTAGCTCCCACTGGACTCTTTGCAGTTTGTATATTGGCATCTGGACACCAGAAGCAGACAAGTCGTGACTGGAAGGGGAGTTTGATACTGAAGATGTGCAAGGATGTGCCAGGTGAACTTCTGAAGACCTTGCTGAGCAGATATACCTATATAATCAAAAATGTGCAAGGGAAGGTGTTTTGTGTGAAGTGTTAATTATATAAGAGGGATGCACAGACATGGACTATAAGGCTTTATAATCTTTGGTGGCTTAACTGCTCCACACACATGGACTCTCCTGACAACCCCAAAGGTTTAGAAAGCGCTCATACCCCCTTTCTTTGTTTCTAAATTGGGCATCTCATGGTGAGTCTTTTTTCCTGATGTGTTAACATAACTGATTAACTGCTTTTGGTTAGCTCTTGTCGGTGAACTAACTTGAAAAAGTGTTCAATCTTAGAGTTTTTTAAAACTCCACTATTATTTTCTTTTCATAAGAGTTTTTCAGAGATGTTGTTAGAATTGAGATCAGTGCAGTGACTGCCTCCACTGATACTTGATAACCTTGCTTTTAGTGTGGTTTGTGAAACCTTACTACTGGGCACTTTAATTGCAGACAAATGTGGTTTAGACTTGTACGGAAGATCTGTAGGTGATGACTTGAATACATTTTTGCTGAGAGCTCAATTAAAATAAACCTCAGGAGACCTGCACCTCACTACAATTTTAGAGGTTTGCTACACCAGATGTGGCATCTAAGAGAGTAAAAGCAAAACCCAGAGTGAGGTTTTGTCAGTAGATGTGAGATATGTGGCTTTGCAAAACAGTCAAGGTTCTGAACCCCTTGCAGTCATAATCAGTGGATATGCTTCATGGGGAGATTTCAACCCCTTTTCATTATGATGGTAATAATTTTATGCTTAGCTTTTGTGGCAGATTACTATGAAGACAGGTATGAATATGAATGCTAGAAGGAAGGATGTATTATTCATCTTTGACATTCATTTATGGGGTATGAACTGTTGGGCACACGTTCAGAGGAAGGAAGGATGATCTCTTGAGTTGGCGATAAGGTAACAGATGCACAGACAGGTCCAAAAAAATACTAATTAGTTCAAGGAATGTTATGAAGGACCCAATTAGTAGTTAGACTGTGTCCAAAGAACTTAGATAAAGTATTGTGGCAAGTGGACTCTTCGAAGAAATGGAAAAGAGAAGAGTGACTCAAGTTGAAGCTTTCCTCTTGCCTTGCCTTTTGCCCCATGTGATGTTATTCTCTGAATCATCTATTTAAAATGGAACCCTGTATGAAATGGAGTCTCAAAGCAATGCACAGATATTGGATGCCTCAGTTAATCTGTATCAACAATCCCTGTTTGAATCGCAAAATCCAGGCAGTTGTAGGAAGTTTTGAACTGGACTTTCTCGTGTTTCACATCCCAGTTGTTTTGACTGTGGGAGACAGGGATGTTAAAAGCTTCCAAATATCAGGCAATTTACTTTATTCCTTGCAGTGCTTTGCAGGGTTAACAGATGAGAGGAGGAAGTGCTGGATTCAGGAAAAAACATCGGTATCCCTGTTGTTACTGCATCACAATCTGCATAGATCAGAACACCTGACTAACTGGTTCCCTTCTTTTCAGAATGCAACCATTGCAAAAGCCATCTTTAGATTTTGTTGAATTGTAGTTATATTTCTAACAAAGACTAAATTTATATATAATGTACATTAAGTGATGAAAATGCATACCACCATTGGAGGCAAAACAAATATGTGCATACATACTTTGAATTGTACCTTTTGTACAATATTTCAGTTAAATTTACTGACATTTAAAGTATTGATCATGAATGTTTTGTGGTAGAACATTTTTTCTTATATATGTCTTTAATTCTGGATTAGAGAATCAAAAAGAAGAGCAAGGATATACAGTAGCCTCCTTCATAAACCTAGCAGACCTACCTAGCTCACCAGGAAATAAATCTACCACTTCCTGTCTAAGCTGTGAAAAAGTTTGAAAAACTGTAAAACAAAATGCTATAAACAAAACAGTGTTGTCTGGTACAACTATGAATCTCCAAATGGTAAGTAGCAAAGAGTACAGTTCAAATGCTTGCCTCTAATATTTGCATGCATTTAATGTGATTTAGAACAATGACTGACTTAGGCTTGCCTTGGGAAATTGAGGATGCAATACCTTTTTCTAGGGATGCAGCACTGCCATGGATGGAATTCACTGGTACAATAGCCATTTAGTGTGTATGGCCTCTGTAAACTTGGCTTACTAAGTTACTCTGTTGTACAGTTTGCTGTAGGAAAGTTGTGTAAGCATTGCTCCATGCTCCACAGATTTGAATGTGCTCTGTTTCTCCAACAGTTTTCTGTTTCTACGGTCCTCTTTACTATTATGTCCTGGAAAAGACCTTCTCTGAGTAAGCTGCCAGCTGGCCCATAGCTGATACATCAACATCAACTCTCTCTGGGGAAAATGAGGGTGAATTTAGTAATTTAGAATACTTTGGCACAATGAAGTGCTGATCCCTTGGTGAACAGCAGTGTGTTTAGATACAGTAGTGTAATCCTACCAGTTAAGTGTCAAAGAGCCAAGTGTTCCAATGTAGGTTTAAAAGAAAGGCTAGCCTCTGAAAACAAATTTTACCGAGAAGACCTGGTGAAAGGGAAAGCATATAAATGAGGTAAGCATGCCAAATGCTGTGTTAAATGTTACAGTGCTGTTATGGCACAAGACTTTTTGCACATATTCTTCTCAGGTTCCTGTATTTGCTTTAAAATGAGCCTGATGAACTAGAAAAAGCATGTGTCACTTTTAGTCCTTTCCCCTGAGTATGTTCCCAATAGGGCTGCTGCTAAGTATCATGTTTCCAAAATGAATGCTAACATGATGACATCCCAACTTTGTAACAGAAATTCCATAATGCACTGGTAATTAGTCATCTTGTACTTTGTTTTGTCTGCATTGCTCATTTTCTTCCTTTAAAGAATACACATATTACAGAATCAACGTCCTGTGCCATGCTTGTTGATAGTGTTCCTTTTAAGAAAGACTGATGAAAGAAATAAATATCAAAAATTATTCCTGTTTTCCAAGTATAGGTGACTGACAGACCTACAGGAAGGCATTTTATAACTTTTCAGAATACTTTGTCTTAAATCTGGATGTAATAATGTATCAGTTCTATACTCTATATATAACTCATCCTTCTGCATAATTACAGTTAGAAACACACAGAAGGATTCAACTTTGGTTTGTACAAGAAAATGTTCTGCTGTAATACAGCATCTCGTATAGTTTCGGATGCATGATTACATTAAATAACTCTCATTTATCATGACTGATAGGGAGTCCATAAAAACTTAGCCAAGTGAAAATGCTATTGTTAAGTTTCATCTAAAGTTATCAGGCCAGCTGGTCAAGGAAGAGAACTGTAGAACTGCAGGGAAGATCTCTGTTCAGCTGAAGGCATTCTCCAAAAAAAACTACCTCCCCCTTCTTTGTCTCATAGGAATATGGAAGTTAAGTTGTGGTCTGAATGATCTGCAGGGAAGAGAGCCCTCAAACCTCAGGAGATTTTAGTTTTATCTAGTTTTTGTCCTGTTTCATTTAAAACTAGACTATGCTGAGGCGAGATGAATAAAAGGATATTTCTCAAGTTGTTTTCATTGAGTGGGCAAGATAAGATAAAACCTATACGTATTCAACTGGCTGTATATTGTCCAGCTACCTGTGATGTTAAGCTGCAGATATTTATGCATGGGCCATACACAAAGGAAATCCAGCTGGTGCTGAGAGCAGGCCACTGCTCCTCACAGATTGTGCACAGAGAAACTGGAGCTCCCCACATGTATTGCAATGTTATTGTTTGTGTCTGAAATATCTAGTATCTCATACAAGAACAACAAGACTATGTGCAAATGATATTCATGCTTTATTTTCCTTTGTACCAAGATAGTGACATGCACTTTCACTTAGAAACCTTTTTTAATGCTTGATGTTCCATGTAAGGTATGAAGGCCATTTTCTAATGGGTGCACGAATAGTTGTGGAAAAAGCTACACAGAAAAGAACAGTGCAAGTTGGGGTTATTTGTTGTAAGTAATATTACTTGTCTAGTTAGATATCCATAACATCTCACTGTGCCTTATGCACAGAGACCCTCCTCCATAGAGGAAAACTAGAAAGCAGAATGCTCTAAACAATCATCCCAGTCCATCTTTGTCCCCTTTATGCTTGCACAACAAATGCTTAAGAGTACATTAAGAATAAATGGCAGTAATGTACTGATGGGAATACTTTCATTCAAAGTGGGCAGTATGGCCTGGATGAAGCCCAACACTTAATCTTTATGTTCTCTTTCTCATCTGTAACATTGTGTGCACTCTGAAGCCCAGGAAGGTAGTTTGAAAATGAAGGTAGATCTGTCAAAAGATGTGCATTTGCAGGCAGGGAAATGACAAGCACCAGGATTTACTGAGGTATGAAATAACTTTCTGGCATTTGAGGAGAGCTGCTACGAAATCGCATTAGGGAGAAAGGATTTCTGTGAAGTTTTGGGAACATGGGAACAAAGCTATGCCAAAAAAATCAGCTTTATCATTTTTGGTTTGCTGTGGGAACTTCTTCCAGAGCCTGTAAGCTGATTTCCCCCCCCACTTTCTTTTCCTCTTAGAATTGCCATCTGTTTTTTAGTGTTTGTTTCTTTTTCCAAGGAGACAGTATTTTGGGATAGTGCATGTCCTTCTGCCTTTGATTTCTGTATGATTTTTGTTTATTGTTTGGATGCACAGTTTGTTTGAAAGTTTCTAGCAACTTGTTCTCATCTGTAGAAATACTGTTGGTTATTGGTATGCTTTGCTTTCTACCATTGCCATTTACAGCAGTGATGATTTGTTATCTCAAAGATAAGTGAATTTTTTAAGGAAAATTGAATGACTGAACCTACCTGCATTGTTAATTGTTGGCTGTATTTTTCCATATTCTGTGTAATTATTCCTGTAGTAGCTACACAGTATTCATTAACCTTTTGGATCGCAAACTGCTATCCATAGCAAAGACATGAATCTGCACAAGAAAACACATGGTCTTGATTAATATCCTTAATTACACTGCACTGAACCAAAGGATAATATTTCTTACTAGCTCCCGTTAATAATCAGTTATGTCTTAAAGCTCTTGGATCAATAACCTATATTTTTTTTTCCTGGGCACTGTTCTCATTGTATTAGTATGAAAGTATTAGGATGAAGAAGGCTGCAAATGTTAACTGAAATCCTCCAGAAATTCACTATTGATTTACTGAAAGTTTGTCAAATCGGAGAGCCTTAAACAGCTCAGCAGTTGGCATTTTGTAACAGAATTTCTTAAAGGATATCAGCTAGATCTTCTGAGTGCAGGGTCATCAAGCAGGGGAATGTTTTATATGGGAATGCTTTCAGCTCTTTACCTGTTTGCCTGGTAAAGCACATCTTAATTCCCACATTGTGCTATATCAGCTCTTTGTTTAAGGAATTGTGGCCTCTCAGGAACACACATATTTTATTTAGGTACAAAACAGTGTCAACAGCCCTCTGGGCTAGGGCAGTGGGATCTTAGCCTACACGTTGTACCCATATCACAGACGTGATTTAAACTGGCTGTCCTTTGGCTTCAACTGTAAATTCAAGTTTGAATGTGTAGTAGTCATCAGACTTCTCTGTATGTCTTGTGATGGTTTGAACTACGATTGGCTCACTGCTTTGCAACTGCTGTTGTTGCTGTTCATCCCATGAGTTTTGTCATTAAAGCCTCTATGCCCGTTGCTGAATGAATTGTCAGCATCACGTGTCCTTAATTTTTTTGGCAGCTTCATGGAGTCAAGGTGATGGTGATGGAGGATGGAGCTTCTAAAGGTGTGGAGCAGCTGAAGTCACTTGGTATGTTCAGCCTGGAGAAGAGGAGAATGAAGAGAGAATTCATTGTGGTCTTCAGCTTCCTCACAAGGGAAGGAGGAAGAGTAGGCACTGATCTCTTCTCTCTCGTGACCAATGATGGGACCTGAGGGAACGTCAGGAAGATGTACCAGGGGAGGCTTAGGATGGATATTATTAAAAGGTTCTTCATCCAGAGGGTGGTGGAGCAGTCACTGTGCCCAGCCTGACATTATTCCAGAAGCATTTGGACAACAGCCTCTGATATACGGTGTGAATGCTGGGATTGTCCTGTGCAGAGGCAGGAGTTGGACTTGATGATCCTTGTGGGTCCCTTCCAAATCAGGACATTCTAGGATTCATCTGCATAAGTCCAACTACTGTGCCATGTGCCCAAATACATGCAAGATTGAAACTGTCCCAACGTGGAGTTATTTCACTTCATCCTCAGTCCATACCTGTACCTGCAACTTAATTGCAGGTGTAATATTGGACTGGCTGCTCTTTGCTTACTGCAATGTTAAATCATAAAGGCAAATCCTTATATTGTTGTTACTTTTGTGAGAGTGGGGAAAAAAGAAATCCCTGAAGTGAGTGTGATAGGATGTGCTTAACAGATTTTAATTGCTTCTTTCTCAGACTGTCTGTAGTCTGGTTAAAACAGATTTTCCTGCTGATTCGCATGAAAGAAGACAACTTTTAAAATATTGATGTGTATGTGAAGACTTTCTAAAGTGCTCAGATAGACCTCTCCAACTGTGTTTCTCTGATAATGGCTGTTGTGTTTTTTCTGATTGGCAGCCACGTGGTTCCAGTTGAGGATGTTGTCCCTCCTGACACCTGCTCCTCCCCAGGCAGTGGAGCTGGCTGACGTTCTTCCTGCTAGCACACGAGTATTTTAGGTATGTCACTAACATAAAAGGGAAATGTTTAGATTCTTTTTTGGTTCTGCCTTTTATTGGTTGATGAAATATTTCATTTGAGACAGAACAAAAGTTTTTTTGGTTTTAAACCACAAACACACCCAACAGCTGCATTTTCCAAGGAAACTGAAGCAAAAGGAATTATAAAAATGTTTGAAGTCTATTTTTTTCAGTTTTACAGGTTTTTTTTAAGGTTTTTCAACTGAAAATACTGACAGATTATCTTTCCTTCTTTCTGTCTGTCTCTCTCTGTCTTTTTACCCCCCCCAACTTGGATTCCCAGCCATGTTTGTCAGTCCAGAACTCTCTTGTGTGAACAAGTTATCCACCCTTCCTCCTCTCAAACTGCCCAGTTTTCTAACCATGTGATTTCAGGAAGATAGCCTTATTAAGGCTTCTTGATATACAGATATTTTAAATAAGATCAAAGGGTTAACACACAGGACAAGAGGAAGGTTATTTCTGTATCTGAAACTTCAGTGGGAATGATTTACTGTGAGCAGAAGAGCATATCTCAAATGTAATTTTTTTATCTGACTCTACCTGCAGAAAAAATTATGGTGACCTAAGAATACCTATAATGGCACAATTTACATGGTACCTTCTGGCTGCTGAGAAACTGCAAACTGAGTAAAGCAACTGGGAGTTTGCATCTAGTTTTCAAATAGAAAGTGTTGATAGAATTACTGACAATTTATTAATGGTATAATCATTTCACCAAGGCTTTTAATAAATGTATGACATAACCCAAAATAGTATTACAAAAGCAAGCCTTATAAATCAACTACTTAAACTTTAATGTTTTTTTGGTTTAGCCTTTTTTGGTCTCTGGAATGCTATTGACAACTTTGTTTTGTTGCTTAACAAAGCCTGAAGGCTTAATAGTTCAGGTGAAAATGAAAAATGAAAATTCACATTTGCTAGATGACTCATACCAGTCTGGTATAACTGGCAAAACTAGTACAAAGATGCTGGAAATGTAGTCTCAAAAGTATCAGGGATGTGTTCAGACTTAAACTGATATTTCAGTCAGACTTCAGGTCTTTAAATGCCCGGGTTTTCTCAGTAAGTAGCACTCGAGCTTCTAGGATGCTTACATGCCCAGTATTATTTCCTCCTTTCCTCCTTTGCTCTGAATTCAGCTTGTTATGTGTTTTAGATGTGAAAACCTAAATCCTAATCCTGTGCAGGGCTAGTTTAGTTGAGTATGCTTGATTTTTTTTTTTTTTTTTNTTTTTTTTTTTTTGAAAAACTGGCCTGTTTTTTCAGATGCTGCTGGAGATGCTTCTGGGGGGTCAAGAGAGAAATTATTGATGAAGACAAGAGAGGGCACATTGGAGTTGTCTGATGGCCTGGTATTACGACAGTCACATGGTAGTGGGAGTCCTTGGTTTGATCAGATGCTCTTCCTCAAGGTGAGCAGATCAGCACAGCTTTCCCACCAGCATGGGGGAATGTTTTCACCTGACAGCACTTGATCTGAGGACTGTCTCTATCAAGGGTTTTGGTTTTGTTTGGGGATGAGAGGAGAAGAAAAATGTAGTTGGCAAGACGACTCTGCTTTTATGGCAGTACTTATTTTTTCATGCCTAAATATCAGATTTACCCTACTGTTCTCCTACTATGAAGGAATGTATTGAGGTTCCCAGTGAAATGCCTGTTGTATTTTAAAGATGAGGGGATAACAAGTTAACCTATGCCCATTTAACCCACACACAGCAAAACCATACTCTCTTATTTACAAGGTTTCATAAAAACAGCCATAATGTTGGAATACAAGTATAAAGACATTACTTCTTCATTGAGTTTTCATTGCTGTGACTTCTCTACTGCTGCTCAACAATTGTGTACATCCTCCAGTGACACATCCTTCAGAAAGGCAATTGTAAAGATCAGTTATTATATCCCATGTGACCTTTTGGTTTATCATTTTAAATGACCTGTAGCAGACTGTCTAAAGTGTGGAGTTTCTTTGTGATGTCATGGTTTCAAATGTCAGTGTCTGTTTTTATTCTGTGTGGGTTTTGCATATAGTTGTAGTTGTTGCTTAGAATAAAGCATAATATTGACATTTCTTCTGACAGGCAGAGATAGCAACAATCTTGTTGGCTGGCTCCACATTAAAATATCTGTTATTTCCAATGTTGAGTTTTTCTTCTGTTTTTCTTTTGCTTTCCTCCAGTAGGCTCCTCAAACTATTATTTTTCATTCATTTTCTGTTTTCTTGCCAGAGGTAATTATTTTTCTACAGATCACTGCATTACTAACATACAAATTCATCTGTCAGGAGAAAACACTTAAACTCTTGAACTAGAGAAGAGTGCATTCAAACACGCAGGTAAAGAGAGTCGAGTGATGGGGACTCTCCTTCAGTCTTCAGTCTTTTCTCTGTGTTCCTCAAATTAAATTACAGTTTTTTGTATATAATTATTTTGATTTTGGTCATTCCTCTGATTTTTTTTTTCATCTGAATTACTAAACTTAATATAGATTAATTCTCTTCAACATGGAAATTTAAAAATGTAATGGGAGGTTTTAAACAGCACTGCAGGAACGTTTTTGGATCCTGATCTTGTTCAGTGAATCAAAACAACACTATATGATTGTTCTTCTTTGTTTTCTAGATGTTTAGGGACTGACTTTTCAAAACAAAAACAATCCCCTCCCAAACAAACAAAAAACTGGACGCCCCTACACCTCTGGTTAGCAATAATATTTGTAGAACTCTACCTGCTTTTTAGAATCTTGGAGTGCAAAGAAGAGCTTTTATTTCTCACACTGAGGTCTTGGAAACATTTACTCTTGATTCTAAAACCTCTTATGTTGTTTTTCCTTTTTTAGGGGACAGGAGAAATTCTTGTCACTTAAAAAAATATTATGGCTCTCTTTTATAGCAAATAAACCAATTTTTTATAACTTAAAATGTGGAATTATTTACACAAATTATTTTGAGTCTGTCTAATTACTAATTATCTAAAACCCTTTGATAATCATAATGAGAGTTGTACGTCCTATTGTAGAGAAAATGCTGCAAACTTTAAAAGGTTTCAGGTTTTTAATTTCTTTGCAGAAAAACCCTCAGAGGAGGTGAAAAGGCAGTGGAACACTCAAGGAAGGTCATTAAAGTTTTCAATTTAAATTGATTACAAGGAAATTATATGCCACAGGGAAAAACAATAGATGAAAAGAAGTGTCCTAGATGGCAAGAGAAGATGAATGCTGTATGTTTTCCGCGCCTCATACTGTCCATGACAAAGTATGATTGTCTAATATCTCAAGATGAGGAGGCAAATACAAGACCATAAATCACAGTGAGCAGCTTTTCAAATAATAAAATAGCCTGCCTTCTCCCTGCCCCGAGTTAGAACCTTGAGATTTTGCAAACAAGTCTAACAGTCACCTCTGTGTGGGTGACAATGACTTTTGCATGTTTTGCATCCACAGATTGTCTGGACAGACCGCTGGGAACTCAGCATATTGCAAATACAGCAGATTCACAGCCTGCTTGTTAGTTACTTATGTATAAAGATTAATAAGATGACTATGGAAGAAGGGATGTTTGTGTATAATTTAATATATTAACTAAACTTATATAACGTACATAAGTATGGTACTCAGTTTCTGGTAATATTGTTTGTTCTATGTATAGATTTGCCAAACCCGTTTCCATTATCTTCCAACAGTCCTGGAAGACTGGGGAAGTTCCACTGGACTGGAGGCTGGCTGATGTTGTGCCCATCCACAAGGGTCGCAGGGAGGATCCAGGGAACTACAGGCCTGTCAGTCTGACCTCAGTGCCAGGGAAAGTCATGAAACAGGTGACCTTGAGTGCTATCATGAAGCACTTGCAAGAGAACTGGGTGATCAGGCCCAGCCAACATGGGTTCACAAAAAGCAGATCTTGCCAAACTAACCTGAT
>WAAB01025990.1:11691-62838 GCA_013389865.1 Piaya cayana
GAGGCTGAGGGGAGACCTCATTGCTCTCTACAACTACCTGAAGGGAGGTTGTGGAGAGGAGGATACTGGCCTCTTCTCCCAAGTGACAGGGGACAGGACGAGGGGGAATGGCCTCAAGCTCCACCAGGGAGATTTAGGCTAGACATTAGGAGGAAGTTTTTCATGGAAAGGGTCATTGGAACAAGCTACCCTGGGAGGTGATTGATTCACCTTCCCTGGAGGTGTTTAAGGCATGGGTGGACAAGGTCCTGAGGGATATAGTTTAGTGTCTGATGGGAATGCTTGGACTCCATGATCCGATGGGTCTCTTCCAGCCTGGTGATTCTATGATTTCAACAGATTTCCACTCACTTTCATAGAAAGTTTTAAAGTTGCAGCTGGTGCAGATACATCAGACATTGTTATTGGATCTCTCTTTCCCATCTAATTTTTCCTTTGCCCAACCTCATTGATACTGTGAGACTGACACAGAAACCCCGCACTTTTTCTTAGGGGAGGCTTGTATGACATATAAGATTTGACAAGATACTCACTTAAGGCTTACTTTTCTTCCCATAACGAGGAACAGCAGAAAAAAAAGATTCATAGGATGGTTTGGATTGGAAGGGCCCTTAAAGCCCATCCAACTCCAACCTCCCTGCCATGGCCAGGGACACCTCCCACTGGATCATGTCGCTCAAAGTCCCGACCCAGCCTTGAACACCTCCCGGGATAGGGCAACCATTCTCTGGGCAACCTGTGTCAGTGCCTCCCCACCCTCATAGATAAGCATTTCTTTCAAATATCTCATCTAAATCTCCCTTCTTTCAGCTTAAAACCATTCCCCCTCACCCTTTCCTGCAGTCCCTGATAAAGAGCCCCTCCCCACCATGAGAGAAATATGTTCATAATCTATGAGCATTTTGAGCTGCATAAAGATGAAGGAGATTAAACTGTCCTGTCCCCTCTTAAAGAATTATGTCAATAGCAGGGGAAAATTAATAGCCTTGTTTTAAGCAAAATCAAATATGTTGCATGATGACAATGTCCAAGGGTTTATGCACAACTAACATACTAACAGTTTCCCTGATGGAATGAAGCAGAAGAGGTCCAAATATGAGATAGGCATTTTGTAAGTTTTCACTGGTGGAATTAAAATAACTTTGCAAGAAGGTGTGTAAGCAAAACCAAAAGTACAAGGGTATTGCTAAGAAGTAGTTATGATTCTAGTAACTATATCTGCATTTAAACAAAGATTTGTTTTTCCTACTGACAGAATACTAGACACAATACAGGAGTATACATAGACACTTGAAAAAAAAAGAAAATTTGCCTTCTTTTTTAATACACATTTAAACATCTAGTTGAATCAAAGCATCTTCACCTTCTTTCAATTACAATGGAAAATTGAGAAACAAAAAACTTCATTCTGTTGCAGTTCTATTTGTGTGCCCTTGTTTGCTTTGGAACTTGGACTTGTGATGCTGAGATTAATTTTCTGTTCAGCCACATGAAAAATACTGAAAACCAGCAAATTTTTGCTCACTTTTTTTGGTCATTGTGTCTTTCTGAAGTTAAGAATGTGATCTTGAGTTCAAGGAAGAAGGTTATCATTCTCCAAAAATCAGTAAATAATCCAAAGTAGAGTAGACAGATTACAGAAATGTGAAATTTTTGTGCATCTTGCTACAAAATGGAAAATAAATAATATCTTACATTCATGGAAAAAAAAAACTAAAAAGGAAATGAAACAAATTATCTCAGTGACTGTTGAATGTTACAGCAGTGTTGTCGGTTAATATACAAACTTTCTGAAATCTATGACTTGATTGATGGAATAATGATTGACTTTTCTTATACTAGTTGTACCTTAGCAACTGACTGTATGTGGTTAGTATAAGTTGGAATAACTTGATAGGTACCTAGTTGGGAGGAGAATTCAATTATCTTCTGTGCCCTGCTACTCTTTAACTGCTCTGCTTATAATACATTTGCTGTATCTAAAACAGATTAATTTCCATCAAGTTTGGAGATTTAAGGTAGAAGAGCACAGTACTGACAGTTGTTATTGCTGGAAGATATTGAGATATTCCAAGGCTAGATGAGCATTTACACTCCTCTCTGTGTCTCCTCACACCAAACTACTCGCTCTTGAAGCCTTCTTAATTTTTTATATGTAGATTGCAACAAAATAAAACAAACCAGCACAATCCACATGTATAGTAATCATTGCCATAATTTAAATACGAAGGAATGCTTGATTTTGCCAGAAATGAAAGAAGTAAGAACTCAACAGACCAGAGCTGTAAAGTTCTATTTCATTTGTACAGGTTCTAGAAAATAAGGAAAAATAAATTTGTATGTATCCCTTTCTCTCTGTTATTTTTAATTATGGTATAATTAAAACATAAATTTGGTCATTATGTAGCTCTTCCAGTGCTGGAAAAACTGTATCATCCATTTTTTATCCTTACAAGCAATTCCAACCTTTGCTCCTTCTCTCATCACAAGAACGTGAAGGCTAGCCATGCAAACCTAAAAGCTTTGTCAATGTGCATCTGGAATAATCTCACATAAGACAAAAGTACACTTAAAATGAGAACTTTACACTCAAACTAATTCAAATAAATCAATTATTCAATTGAGCTAAAGTTTCTGTTTCCCAGAAAAAGTAGCCCTTCAGAATCTCAAGCTTTATAACTGTCTTATAAAACAGAAAATGCCTATTGATTGTGTTGAATGCCAGTGATCCTTAATTATTAAGAGGAAAGGAAGACCTGTTTCATGTACAGCATGTACTTCAGGCAGTGAAGGGAAAATTCCATTTGGATGATATTTAAATGTCCCAGTCTTATCCTTGTTGTAAGAAGTACACAAGGAGATTAGGACAAAATGCCATTGATTCAGTGGAAGTTAATCCTCCTACAAGGGAAGATTTATTTATGTACAGCAAAATGTTCTCTTTAATGTCACTCCTTCAGCAGGAGTGCCTTCAGTTTTAAAATGATTGTCTAGTAGAGAAGCCCTGTCTGACAGGTAGGTTGTTTGGCAAACCACCTCCTCATTACAGTTAATATACTTTGCAGGGTGTGAGCTGTCATTCTGGAAGAAGTTCAGAGCTCTACATGGGCAAAACAGTCTCAAGGCTTGATCAATATTGACAGGATAATTTAACCTAAACCAGTAGGGACCTCAAACTCTGACCTGGGAACCGCATTTAGTTTGCTCTATGGAGTGAGTGAATCCTATTTCTAACTAGCAAATGAACTTCCAAATTTTAAATATTTCACTTAACAAGAGCTTTTAAGTTTAAAAAAACCACAGAAACATGTCAAACTACAGAGAAGTAATTTAGAATTGAGCTTTCTGTGTGCCATCAGCATGGGTATAATCTGTATGAAAATTACAAGTGAAAAATATCTGCTTTCTGATACTTTCTTACTTCATTTAAAATCTTTTTTTTTCCAGTGGACAGCAGATTGAAGTCCCTATTTTAAATTCTCTGAGAATGTAATGCTTATAAATACATTTAGAGTAGGGGAAAAGCAGGACAAGCTTCACCAGAAGCAGCTCCACTGAGTGCATGTGTAAAACAAATTCTGCTAGAACAAAAATTACTTTGTATTCTTATCATGATCATATTTCCTGTTGTCACTTGTACAAAAACAGAGCATCAAACATCCAAATGAGCTGAGATGTGTTTTGCTGATTACTACAGCAGATGGTACACCTCAATTACAGAAAATATTTTCTGTTGGCTTATTATACTTTTAAATTAAATTCAGTTTGAGTGGAAGATCAAACATAATAAAACAAAGGATTTTTTTCCTGGTTCTTTTATCATCAGGCTGGATATTGCACAAAATGGTGATGTATTGCATTAAGTAGTAACCATGAATGGCAAACAAAGCTGCTTATTCTGTTTTATTTTTTTCCTGCCAGTATGATGACATAACAAAATACATTAAGAGTTGAAATCTGGTAGCTGAAATTAATTTTGTTTGAATTCCACAGAATTTACCTGGGACATGAAGGAGTGATGGAAAATACATCAATTGTGCAGGAGAATCAGCAGGTTGTTCAGAAGGTGATGGTATCTACCACTGTCTTACATGAAGGGATTATCTGACTCTAAGCACTACAGAATGTGATTTCTTTTGCCTTTAATTTTGAGAGAAATACCTTCTTGGTAAAGTAAAACTTATTACCAGATATGGCAGGCATACTACAATGAAAAGAATAAATATAAAAAATATTCACTTCTTGTTGTGTTTGCTTATTTTGCTAAAGAAATAGCACCAGGACCAAAAAACTGAGCTGAGATCTGCTTACTTTTGTCTCATTCAATCCAAAACTGCTATCACAGGGGATAGAGTTTTCTAAAAATTATGTTAAAATCTTTAGGTATGGTAATGTAAAATTAAGTAGTATTTCATTGCAAGTTACAGGCTGGCTGAGAAAACAGAATACTAGGAATTCACTCGGCTAAGCCCTCTCATCCAAGTAACTTGAGGAAGGTATAATATCGACTGCTATAATAGAACTGACAGATTATACACCAATGCCTAGAGTATCCGCAAAATCATAAGAAAGGGGGTTAAATATTCTTTGATTTCACAGCTCCTATTGAAGAAGAAATACAAAAATGTTTGTGACACTAAGGTTGTGATGTTTACATGGAGAAACCTGTAGTTTTGTGACTCTACTTCTATCAGGAATAGATCCTTATTCAGTAAAATAGTAGGAGTAGTGCTTGTATTTTGCTGCTTGGAAGGCTAATCTGTCATCTGAACAAAAGCAACGGAGTTCAAGGAATTCTAAAGGAAATGGGCCACATGTATTCCAGCTGCAACCCCTTTGTCAATGGATAATGAATTGCATCAGAAATTAGTTTTTCCTTACATTGAAGATGAAGCTGACCTTCTTTCACTTAACCACAAATGGGCAAAAGTGGTTTTCTTAGTCATTTTCTACCTGAATGCTAATTGTTCATTATGATACTTCATTTATCATTATAAATATTTAATTGCAAGACAGTTCTTGATGTTTTAAACTTCCTGTTGCTATCAGGCCAGTGTGCTTCTGCCAGGTAGTTTTGGAACAGGCAGTTCTGCTTTTGGCTAAACAATTTTCACTGGCCTCTATCAACTTTTTTAATGTATCAAGGTATTTTCAGCTATCAAGGCTATTGTATACAGCAATCATAAACAATTATTCATCTCAGCCAATTTTGTGAATGTAGCATGACTTCCTATAATGACTCTAGGGTAACCATGAAAATGAAAAATTGGTCTCTGTCCACTGTTCCTGGCTGTGAAATATAGTAGTCTGAAGGCTTTGGATAATTGCAACTTTAATTATCTTTGGAGTTGTACAAAATAGTTACATAACAGAATATGGTTGAAACTGAGACTGAGGAATATTTTCTTTTAGTCCATTCAGCTCAAATTCCTTTGCAGTTTGTTTCAGAATAGCAAAATAGTATTTAGCAGTTGTAAGAACTTCCTTTGGGGACACTGGCTTTATTCCTGGAAAATGTTCTATGTTATTTTGAAGGTTTACTGCAAAATATGGGTATTATGATGAGAGCTGAAAAGCCTTAGTGTACCAAGGGCAAACTATCATATGCTGGTTTTGTTGCCAACTTCATGCAATTAGTTGGTAGGAAGGAAGCACAAGATTCACACTATTTAATTGGCTGTCATAGCTCTCGTTACTGGAAAACATTTTTTGAGACTTCAGGTAGAGAAGTTGGTGCTTGGATGAGCCATAGAAACTAAATTACTTCTGTCCTAGAGCTGAATTTTCTGAGTTGAGTTCAAAATATGTTGGTAAATCTGGCTCAGTTTTCTCTCGGAGGAGAATACAACTCTTCATAGTTTGCCAACCTTTTAGTAGCATTTATCAGAGGGTTCTAGTCACTTGGACAACAGTTTGCCTTGTTCAGCATCAGAGGCAGCGAATACTGTCTACAATGAGAGTAAGTTCATTGCTGTCTTAGAATATATAATAATTAGAATCTAAAATGTAGTTAAAATTTGCTTCTGTAGAAATGGTTAAATTGACAAGCACACTTAAGTTCGGGAAAATGTGACTAAGAAAGTCAATGTTGGTCAGGATAGCAGCCAATGCCTTCTTAACTATTTTCTTTGACAGTCAAGGAGAGTACATGTGGAATTCCTTCACCTCCTTTCTACCTACTGGCACCTCTCTTGCTTTTTTTCCGCTCCTCTTAAAAAAAAGTGCTATTTTGGCCTATTGGACTTAAAGAAAACATTGAGAAATGTAAAATGTGAATGAGGCTGTTAATCTGCCCAACCTACACATATTTTTATGCATGAAATCAGCTATCTATTACCACAGAATCATAGAATGTTTTGGGTTGGAAGGGATCTTGAAGATCTTCCAGTTCCAACCCTAATGCAATGGGCAGGGACACCTCCCACTGGATCAGGTTGCTCAAAGCCCCATCCAACCTGGCCTTGAACACTTCCAGGGATGTAAGAAGAAGGTTCAGAAGATAACAGTCTATTACAACAAAGCCAAAATAGCTTTACATTCAGTTTTATTTTTATTTTTTTCATGTGTAACTTTGTCCTCACTTATTTACATACAACTTTCCTATAATTAAAGGACTTTCCTTCATTTTGCTTGACTGTTCTCAGTTTAAATGATGTCATCAAAGCCAGAGGACCTGAATGTCTGTCCTTTATGATGTTCTGTATTTTGGCCTTGATTAGTGGTGTTGCTTACACTGTCAATTATTAGTAGATACTACTGTGGCTCTGCTCTTTGATCCTTTCAGCCCTTCATTCTGTCATGCCTGGTGAATAATGATGATAAGGTGGAGTGAGGTCTGCTTTGCTCAAGGACTGCAGGCCACTTCACATGCATTACTTCTTTGGCAACACGCTCTGATATTTATGAATGTAAAACCTGATTCAAAAGTAGTGTAATGTCAAATGAATACAAATCTAGAAAGTAGAATGGGATTTGAAGAAAGCCTTTGCATTGTGTTCTTCAAAGCAAAAAATAATGGTCAGTTGTTTTTAACTGTACACAACGGCACTTTTAATTCTGCAAGATTGGAAGTAATGAATGGTCTGTGCCTTCCAGCTTTACTCAGCAGCCTACAGAGTTCACCTTCATGGATCACTGAAAGGGTATTGGTCAAGAAATTGTGTTAAAAGGAAGGAAAAAACCTAGGGGGATATATCTTAATTATCATTAGAGTAGGCATGGTTAGAATCAAGTTTTTGGGCCCTGCTTTGCTCTTCAAACATTGTCTGAGAAAATTTTTGGGAGCGTGTTTCTAATTAAAAAAGAGAAATCCCCCCAGTTCATTGATACACTGATAGCCAACAACAGCAATGAGCTTACTTGTCCTCAGAGGGAGGATGGTTTTAAGCTGAAAGAGGGGAGATTAAGATGACATGTTAGGGAGAAATGTTTTACTGAGAGGGTGGTGAGATCCTGGCACAGGTTTCCCAGAGGAGTCGTGGCTACCACATCCCTGCAGTGTTCAAGACCAGGCTGGATGAGGCTTGGAGCAACCTGATCCAGTGGGAGGTGTCCCTGTCCATGGCAGGAAGGTTGGAACTGAACGGGTTTTAAGGTCCCTTCCAACCCGAACCATTCTATGATCCTACCGATGATTTTCAGTGTCTTATCATGTACATATAGTCTGGTTGGTGAAAAATCCCATCCATTAAAAATAATTACAACAGCACCTTTTTTTCCCAACATTCAGTTAAAGATCAAGCTGACAAATATATTTGTATTACTGTATGCTTTTTGCATTATGCTTTTGGATGTCGCTGTATAAGTTTATATATTTTGACACTTTTTGAGGCATTTTCACCTGTCATTAAAAATAGTTCATTATAAAATAATCCAAGCCTAATTATCCAAATTGGCTCTTGCTGCTGCTGAAACAATTTGGCCTTTGTAAATACATGAGGTCTTTAAACCAGAGATTATTAAAAGTAAAAAGTTGATACTTAAAGGTGCATTTGTACAGAGAGAGCAGGAAGTGCAGAAGGTAAGTTGATATTTGAATGTGTGTGTTTGTATAGTGGGAGCATATAGCATACAAGGTAAAAGAACTGGAGACTGCTCAGATGCTTGTATATGCTTACTGTTTCCTCTCTACTGCATAAATGCTTTCAGCTACCAAGAAAGTTAATGTTAGCTAACTCTAAATTAAGTTATGTGTGTCCTAGTGAAGTGACGGAATGAATATGGAAGAAAGAAAAGGGTGAAGGCAATGATCTTAAGAGAAAGAGACCTTAAATAAGCTTCCATTTAATCCTCTTTACTGCAAATTTATGTTCAGACCTCTCTTGTAAGTGAGGTCGAACTGAATAGTTCGTAATGTCTATTTTTTTCATAGTTTCAGGTTTCCACTGTAAATGCATCGTTGTGTTGACTTATTGCAAACAATGAAGTTTTTTCTTCTTCATTGTGGGAACTGACTAAAACTGCAGAGCCTTTTGACCTTGAAGGTGTTTTAGGTAGAGTCAAGTCTGGTTTTGTGGCAGGTAAATGAAACTATTCGCTTTCTTATTGTCTCTCCTATTTACAACCCCCATTTTTTAGGTAATTGCAGTGATGTTTGGTCCTTCTTTACTTTCATGCTCTTGTATAAAATATGAAATTTGTATTTAATACTGTAAGTCTAGTGGGAAATAAGGTAAAGATTTTGGGGAAAAAAATATCATAAAGAGTCATACTGAAAAATATTGAAGGCTAAGCATCCTGTTTGCAGCATTAAAAAAAGGACAAAGCCTACAGCCAGCCTGTAATGCACCTGGCCTGTTGAACAAAGATCCCCTCTCTTTCCAGCTGGTTGAGACTTATTCCAAATTTCTGTCTGTTGCTTCACTGTGTGGCTGTTACTGAGCAACAATAAATGCATACGGTTTTTACTGGTGATTTTTTCCCATAATATTTCCTTTGTGTTGATTCTCACTGGATATATGAGAAGAAAACAATGTAAAAGCAGGGTATCTATATTAAGGGAATTGCTTTTTACTTTGTTTTTCTACTTCAGCTTGAAGCAGTAAATCTTTAAAAATTTGAGTGTCCATAGTTTTCAGTTCATAGGAATAAATTATTCACCTGCATATGTGGTTTACAAACTCTAGGAAAGTTTTCATCTAGAGATTAAAAATCTGAAAATCTTGATAGATTTCACAAATAATTTTGGATCTTTATTTGTATAATGTATTTGTTAGTTTCTTTGTGTGCTGTGGTCTGTTGTCTCTTTAACAAAGACCATGATTTTGGCAGATGACAAATTTTATTGCTTAAAAATACTAACATCCCTGCTATGTTAATATGTATGTGACTGTTCCAAAAACATTACCTAAGCTCGTAAAGAACAATCGCTTTACAAATTAAAAATTAACTATCTTATTTCTTGTTTCAAAATAGTGTATCTCATCCTGTGCCCTATTTGTTGTGTGCCAAGATTATGTCAAGGATTAGGTAATTAAATATTGTGATAGAATGTGATTTCAATTTAGACTTGACTTAGTATTCGGAAAGAGCACAGAGAAATACAAAATGTGTTTCAAAAAAAACCCCACAAACCTTGTCCCATTAAATTGCGCTTGTGGTGGCAGATCAGTTATGAGAGACTTTCCATTAAGTGTGTGTTTGTGTGCTGGATTTTCTTATCATAGAATCATAGAATCATCAGGCTGGAAGAGACCCACCGGATCATTGAGTCCAACCATTCCTATCAAACACTAAACCATGCCCCTCAGGACCTCGTCTACCCGTGCCTTAAACACCTCCAGGGAAGGTGAATCAATCACCTCCCTGGGCAGCCTGTTCCAATGCCCAATGACCCTTTCTGTGAAAAATTTCCTCCTAACGTCTAGCCTAAATCTCTCCTGGTGGTGCTTGAGGCCATTCCCTTGTCCTGTCCCCTATCACTTGGGATAAGAGGCCAGCTCCCTCCTCTCTACAACCTCCACTCAGGTAGTTGTAGAGAGCAATGAGGTCCCCTCTCAGCCTCCTCTTCTCCAGGCTAAACAACCTAGAACAGTCTAGAAAGCTGCCAGGAGGAGAGGGACCTGGCGGTGTTGGTCGACAGCCGGCTGAACATGAGCCAGCAGTGTGCCCAGGTGGCCAAGAAGGCCAATGGCATCTTGGCTTGTATCAGAAACAGTGTGACCAGCAGGTCCAGGGAGGTTATTCTCCCTCTGTACTCGGCACTGGTGAGACCGCTCCTTGAATNAACAGGCTGCCCAGGGAGGTGATTGATTCACCTTCCCTGGAGGTGTTTAAGGCACGGGTAGACGAGGTCCTGAGGGGCATGGTTTAGTGTTTGATAGGAATGGTTGGACTCAATGATCCGGTGGGTCTCTTCCAACCTGGTGGTGGTTCTATGATTCTATTCCATGAAATTGAGAAACCTGAATCCTGATAGAGCAATCATAGGGTTATTTCTTTTTCAGTAATACATGGATTTTTTACTGACAGAACAAGCAGGAGTTTTTCAGTGAAAATAGTCTATGAACCGCCTGTCTACCTTTCCCCTTGCATGGGAATCTCAGCTTTAAAAAATGCAATGCAATTTCAGGAACTGCAGAGAGAAACTAGTACCACAGTGGATTTAGGGGATCTGTATGTTTAAAGCTTGGACCACTAGCTAAGATTTAATAATTGTTAATAATTTCTATTCTTTCAAAAGGACAAGAAAATGTAATGTGAAATATTGTTTTGTCGTTGAGAAAGGAGGTATTTAGACGGATAGTTTTATTACACAGGGGAACTGAATCTCAGGGGAAGAGATAGGAACCTGTTAGATTCAAACATTAAAGAGACTGAGGTTTTAAGCTGAAAGAGGGGAGACTTAGATGAGATATTTAGAAAGAAATATTTTCCTGTGAGAATGGTGAGACACTGGCACAGGTTGCCCAGGGAAGCTGTGGCTGCCTCATCCCTTGAGGTATTAAAGGCCAGGTTGGATCCAGTGGGAGGCATTCCAGCCCATGGCAGGGAGTTGAAACTGGATGATCTTTAAGATCCTTTCCAACACAAATCGTTCTAAGGTTCCATTCTATGAGTTTATGATGAGTCAGCATTGTCTTTTCTCTGCCCCCTGGTACCTCAAGGACAACTTTCAGACAATATGTAAAAAATGTTTTCTTAAGAAGCACCTGTAGCTTTTGTTCTGCTGCAGAATAGAACCCAGGATCCCTTCCTGATGAGACCATTTGTCTACCCAGGCTTCTGCTGTTTCTGTTGTTTTTCCATTTACGAGGCTCCAAAAAAGATGCGATTACTTTTGTTCCTGTGGACACTGGTTTACTAATATTTGCTTCCTTCTCAAAATAGGGCAATTCAGCCCTAATTAGAATAATAATTCCTAAAATATACTGAGTTCAGGTGTTTAGAAGAAAAATGCATGCATACTTTCTGCTTTCAGGCATTTTAACACCTAGGCTGTTTAATAAATCACTTCACCAGGAAGTGAAACAAAAGAAAAAGACCTGTAACCTCTGACAGTAATTCTTAGAAAGGCTGCACATTAAAATGTGTATTTTTATGAGCCCCTTGCTTAAAAATGAGTTGCCAGCAGAATTCATAAGCTCAAAGCCCAACCAACTTTATGAGACTCTAGTTCACTCATTTTATACAGACAGTTAATTTTCAGCCTTATTTGAGGTGTTGGGGCTGTCAGCTGTGAGGAGGAGGATTAGCAAGTCAGGAAGAACCTTCTCCCCAGTGTGTCTCATGTGTTGTCAGTGGCCTTTCAGCAGAGCTCCCTTCCATACAGCTGCTATGTGACATCATGGTGCATCTAAAAATCCCTACAGGCTTTTACTGGGAAATTGTTTAATCCTGCCTGGTGTCAGCTTTGCTCTTTTTACAAAGTTGTTGCTTTAAAGAATAGCAGGTATCTGTTTAGAAACAGGAAATATTTATTTAAAAGATGCAAAAACCTGCAATGAATGGGCTATATAACATATACATATACGTATATATATATATGGGCTATATAACATATATATTTTCCTATGCAACTCTATCAATGTGCTGTTTTATGTACTCTTGAGTCAGTATTAAACTATCACTTCAAAATGAAATTTAGGGAAATATGGAATTGAAAGAACACAGTTATTCACTAGGTGATATTTTAATTCCGTTCTGGAATGGGTACTTTTGGATATCACAAGGCTTCCCTACAACCTACAAAGAGACCAGAACAAGGGTTATTCACCTCTAACCTTAGACATATCTATTTAATAAAGTGCTCTGTTCACAGGTTACCGTGAGAATCAGCTGAGGACTGAGGCTAATGTTCTGGCTTTTTCCTTGTGCATGTGGAGTTTGGTTGTTTTCTTGCAACTAAGTATTTCTATGCTGATCTCTGTCTAAAACAGCCGAGGAATAGGAGTCATAATGTTGATGTTCTAGAAAATCACAGTTTAGAAACAACAAGTCCAACAAACTCCTTCATCTCCTCTGATAAATTTTGAGATTAAGGCATCAGATAAAATCCTTTGGGTAGTTTGTTGCAGCTGAAATTAAAGACAAACATATAAGAATACCTCGTACTTTCAGGTTTTTCTCACAGCTCTTTACAACTACACAGTCAGGAGAAGCAAGTAGCTTACAAGGAATTAAACATTATCTGTCAAACAAAATTAACTTCTATATACAATGAACACATTAGCAATCTGAATAACAGTGTCTCACAGAAATTTGAATGCTCTGTGGGCTAAATTACCTATAAAGGTTTCTACTTTTTAGTTACCCTGTAAAAAACTCATATAAACTGTAAATGTTTTTAAAAGGCAAATTAATTATCCAAATGATATACTAGTTCTAATCATTATTTGCCCCCACAGTATAATGATAAATAAAAAGTATTGAGATGTGTTGCCCAAATAAAACAGCAAAATTCTTTTTTTCTGTACTTGCACTTCATTTTCACTGCTGAAATAAATGCATCATAGGATCTTAGAATCATAGGATGGTTTAGGTTGGATGGGACATTATATCATCCTCTTCCAACCCTCCCAGCCGTGGGCAGGGATATGTCCAACTGAATCAAGTTGCTCCAAGCCCCATCCAACCTGGCCTTGGACACCTCCAGGGATGGAGCAGCCACCACTTCTCTGGGCAACCCATGCCGGTGTGTCACCACCCTCTCAGGAAAACATTTCGTCTGACATCTAATCTAAATCTGCCCTCTTTCCACTTAAAACTATTCCCTCTTGTGCTACTCCTGCATTCTCTGATAAAGAGCTCCTTCCCAACTTTCCTTTAGCTCCTTTCAGTATCGGAAGGCTGCTCCAAGGTCTCCCCAGAGCCTTCAATGCACCTGAAGATTTAGAAGCTGGGGTATAGTTTTTAAGATCTCTTTGACTTAGGATGTACTGTTGAAGCTGAAAACTGCTGTAACTACTTGCAAACACCCTACCTGTCTGTTATAGGGTACAAGGGAGGAGAAGCATGGAAAGACAGTGAGTACGCACAGGGGAAGGATGCCAAGACCTTTGTTGTAGAGAGATGAAAGAAAAGGATCAGCTTACAAAACGTACTAACAGACCTGACTGAGAAAAATTGTGGATGGTGACTATTTCATCAAAATGCTGCGTGGGGCTTTGATAAAGTTCTGCTGTTGAAGACTGGCACCTTCCTCTTCGTTACTCAGAGCAACTGTCCCTGGTACAACTTTGTAAAAGGTTGACAACTTCTGCTTGCCATAGAGGTTTCTTCAAACAGTTTAGGCTGTTCTCTGCATTGTTGGCAAATGTAAATGAGAACGGAAAACTCTCAAATCTCTGTGCCAGACTGTATTAGAAGTTATAAATTAATTTAGTACCTCATGAAAGGCAAAACTTTAATTTTAAACCTAAGCCAAGATACAGTCACCTTTCATATCCAAGAAATTACTTGGTCTTTGACCAAAATAGAGTTCTCATTTAGGGCATGAGCTGTATTTTAACCATGGCATGCCTCTGGAAACACAGTAGTATGACTCTCCCCTGGTGCCCTCTTCCCACATTTTTCATTATTCCTGTTTTATGAGAAAGATAAGACATTCCAGACTTTTGGCCCCATGCTTTACAATGCACCTGAGACATTCATTAATGGTTGAGAAATTGTTTGTCACGTCTTAGTGGTTAAATATCACTTACTTATTTACAGCTTCAAGTTTCTTTCAAGGGCTTTAGACATTTACATTTACAGACAAGGGAATGCTTATTATTTGGACAAATGAGTTCTAAATCAAAGTTATACAGAGCTTGCTAGTGGCAGTCTCTCATTTCCCTGCAACAATTTTCATTTTTAATGTTATTTCTTCAGCCAACTGGATTAATTTTTTTAAAAAATATTTCAAATAACTGTTTACTCTCATCCACACATGGTAAAAGACCCATCAGTATTGACAATTTCTTCTGGTTTTCTCTTCCCTGTAGAGTAAAAGGCCTGTGTGCTGTAAACTGAGACAGGACTGTGATGGTTTAATGATAAGCCATTTTGCAGTGGATCTGATACTGCTTCATCCTGAGTTCTCACTGGGAGATGAGACATTAACCACCAACTGCCCTCTGCAGCTCACAGATAAGGCACCAGGCACACCCATTTAAAATTGACTTTGCACCCTAATGCAGGTGCTTGTAAGCACTGTTTATCCTCATTAACAGGTATAGTATTAAATATAGTAAAGGACACCAGGAACAATACTTTTGTTTTGGACTGGAAGTGATTGATTCATGTGTAGTTGCTCCATTTAGAAAAACAGAGAGATTGATTAGAGTCTCTAAGCTGTATGCTCTTGCATCTCTAGGCTGGACAGGGAGCTGCTGTATTTTTTTCTGAACTTTTTAACAAACAACTTAGAAATTTGTTTCTTTTATTACTGTTCCTTACAGTGGTGCTGTCACACTTCTTGGGGCAGTGCATTTTTAAGTTATACTGTAGGGTTTGTCCAGAATTTAAATGACAATGGACTTTGAAAGAAACTTTATTTTTTAATGAAAACACGCCTGGCTTTTCAATATCAGCTCTAGTCAAGAGGTCATTGGGTCCCAAGCATTCTTTTTAAGCCTGTTGTTTTGCCTCTGTTTCTTTTTTTTTTTTTTTTTTTTTGTGAAACCAAGATTTTCTTAACACCTGTGAATAGGAAAGAAGTTCTCTTTCCCTCACAGTACAAAAATAGAAAATATGGAGTTGCAAGAAGCAAATACTCAGATGCACATTAAATTCTTCTACTAAATTGAACCCTTAATACTTCATCCAGATTTAGCTGTATACATCTTTTAATGAAAAGTTTATATCACCGTTATTTCCTAATCTTGTTTGTTTACTTAAGTGCTTCTGTCTGAATATTTGTTACTTTTCACAGTAAGTATTGAAGGTATTAATGAATACTCACCATTCTGAAATGTCTCTGGAGCAAGCTGCTTTGATTTAACTTGCTAGTTGCAAACTATTTGACCAAGTGATTTAGTGTTTTAATTTTATAACATTGAATTTTAAATTCATTTAATACAAATTTTAAAAGATCAATTCAATTGTAAATTATTTTGTTGATCAGTTTTTGAGAAAGGATATTCCCTCCCCACGGTGTTTTATAATATTACCTCATTTAACCACAGTCATTTGAAAAAACGTCATTTCAGGTTCCATGTATGAGCATGATGGTGTTGAGCATGATTTTAAATGAGTTCGGGCACCGTTACTGATTTTAGTGCTCCAGTAGGAAGAACAGTTGATTGTATACTGTCTTCGCAGCATTTTTAATGCAAGAGAGGATTTGTTTTGAAACTTGTTATTGTCATTAACATATGTGC
Organism: Piaya cayana; assembly: GCA_013389865.1. NCBI lineage: Eukaryota > Metazoa > Chordata > Aves > Cuculiformes > Coccyzidae > Piaya > Piaya cayana. Next base: position 27,492 of record WAAB01025990.1, read on the forward strand.
AAAACCTTAGCAGAAGGAGTGGTTAGGACTTCCATCTAAATGGAAGCAGCACTTTATGCCCATGTATCATTTGCCTGGAACCATGCATAGCCTCATGTGATCTGCCAGGCCCCTTCTGAGTGACTAAATAGTTACTTAGGAGAAACCTTAATGAATTAACTTCACGGTCTCCTCATTTTACTGCTGAATGTTTTTTTAACTAGCCTGCAAGTCCAGGCTGATTCTGTTTTCCATTTCAATATATGTTTGCAAGGTCTTCTGTTAGGTTTGTAGGAAGGTATGAAGTTTTCAGTTAAAATTTTAGTCATCTGGAGTCTTAGAAGACTAACTGTAAGTCTGCAACTGCATTTCTTCATATTTATGTTAAGTTCTCACTGGGCTCTTTCTGTGACCTATTACTATATTTTAGTGTAAATAATGCATCTTTTGCTGACACAAGGAAGAACTATCAGTAATTTACATTACAATGTACATTATGTTTGAAAAAATGCAGTTGAAAACCTTAACCCTGTTTGCAGCACCATGAAGCAACCTTCCTGGAAAAGTACAAGTCCTCTAAAGATACAAGTGCAGGGTTCACATCCCTGTCATTTACATGACTTTCCTGGCTTCTGAGCTGTGTCTGCTCAACCCAATTTTTTGAGCTTGTATCTGCCTCTGACTACCAGGTATTCACCATTTCCCAAGTTTAGAGTAAGTCTCTAAATCCATCCAATCCTCCCTCACTTTGGAAAATGGAAAATAGCGAAAGCCCTCACTAGGGATTTCATTATCTCTTTCAATGTTACATGGAGGGTGCACAGAAATTGTACAGCAAAGTAAAAACAAATCTAGGGAGGAGAAAAAGTCTTGTCTCACTGCCTGTTTATGATGATTTAATTTTGTAGTCATTTTTCATTTATCTTGACAAGGCATAAATTATCACGAGTTACAAATGAAAAATCTGTTATCTAATGTCTGCAGAGACTGGCCTGCAGGACGAAGCTGTCTTGTATTTAAAACACAGCTGCCTACTATTTTTGTTTCCACGGAAGGATCAATTTTGGTGTATAAAACCAACAGGTTACACATTCCTGAATCAAGTTATTGGCCTGTTTATTTGCAGTATTTAGGAATGTGTGCTTTAAAGCAGGTCAGCAGAATTAATCTATAATCAAACTCTTAGGAAAAAAATCCAAATTTAGAACGCATTCAGAAAGTAAGCACTTGTTTTGAATAAGAGCTCTTCTAAACAAAAGTTCTTCGTGAAGGTGCAGGACTATCACCTATCTGTATAAACAGTTTTTGGATTTTATTGAAGGATAAGTCTAGGTTTATGTTAAAATTTTGGGCTTTCATGCCCAGTTTCTCTGACTGTGATAGTGCAAACTGCTTTACATATAGATGCAGTTTGCATACACTTGATCTGGTAATTACAAGTGTAGCTTGGTTTAGCAGTTGTTGTGGATTTAAAACAAACACAAACCAAACACAAAACCCCCCTCAACTAAAACAACTTTACAAACTGCAAATATGAGACTGCAGGTAAACCTTAAGTGTTCAATACCTGTTCAAGATAGAGGTTGTCAGGGAAGTTGTTAGTACACAGTTAACCTGCATGTCTCTTAGCGGTGATAGGGGAAGAATGAAGCATTTTGGTTGCTTTTCAAATCACTGCTAAAATGTTTGTAACAGGCTGTTGGATGTGGATGGAAGTTTAGTCTAAATACATTACGAAGTTGTCTTTGTCAGCCACCTTATTTCTACAAGTGTATGGTACATATATGCACTTTGCTGCTAAGAAAAATTGATGTCACATCCTCTTGGATACATCATCTTAATGTGAAAAAGGCATAGAATAGACAGTGACCTAAACTTTCTCAGCTACTAAGAAGGGAAAAACATTATTCCTTAGGTTGGCATTGGGCACTTGGCAGTTAACAACCAGATGCACCATTTTGAAGCTCCTGCTTAAGCATCAATGATGGGATATCTGCTACCATGTGTTGTACCTTACAGTTTTTCTCTTTTTCCTCTAGTTTCCTCTTTCCGGGAGGTGAGGAAAGCTGGGGAGAAGAGGTGGAAGTAGGCTGAAAAGTATCATTCACCACATTCGTATTAAAAAGCCTATCACATAATGACTAACGGCTGTTTTTGTTCCTGCTGTAGCTTCCCGGAGTGCCTACTGATTGATGATTTTGACTTTGACCTTTGGAGGAGGCCAATACACAGTGACAAGATGGCACAGTGTGCACCTACCACAGCAGGACATAAGCAGCAAGGGCTGGGTCTCTGCAGGTTGGAGAGGGGCGAGTGATGCTGTAGATCTATCTGGCTGGGTTTAATACTGGTTTTCCCAGAACTACCAACCCTTTTATTAACATTTTGTATCACTAACTGGTAAGTCTTACTTCTGTTAAAGAAAAAAAATACCAGAATTTTTAAGTCATGCATGTTAATTGTGCTCACTGTGGCACTGAATCATGCTCTGCTTGAAGTCACAAATATGAAAGGTCCCATAAACGTGTGTAAAAAACCTTCCAACAGAAATTTTATGATACTGACATTCTCACCACATCTGAGACTATCCAAACAGAAATTTAGTTATGAAAACCCGAGGCCAAAACTGAATGGATACTGAATGACTACCATACAGTCTGTTGGCAGCTCAACTGAATGAAAATTTGCCAAGTACCACAATGTTTCATCCAGCAATAGCAACCAAAACAACCAGTTATTGCTGCAATCATCTCTTCCAGAAATCATGAAATAACTAAAAAGCCTTAAAGCCACGTCTTGGTCCTTCTGTGTCCGTCATCTGCTTACACAGAATACTCTGGCTAGGTGACTGTTTCTTCACTTAGAGTTTACCCACCCTATACAGGGGTGGTTCCATGACTGGTCTCCCACGTGCTGTGGTACCTCAAATAGGTCTTAAGTATCTCTTACAGCTTAACAGGTAGCAAATTATGGTCATATTTCTTAAGTATTTTCCTTGTATGTTGGTTATTTCATTCAGCTTTAACTGTATCATCTATCCTGTTTCAATAATATTCTAGGTGCTGTTTTTTTCGCCAGTTTATTTTTACAGACTCTTTTCTTTAGATTTCCCTGCAATTTACAATAACACTTCTGTCTCTGTTGGAGGGCCAGAATTTATTGTATCCCAGTAAAAAAAAGTCCTGATTGAATATCCTGCAGCTGCATTTCTCGATTGTAACATGTCTTAAGAATAGCATCTTCTAAAATTCTGTGATATTGTATCGTATCCATTATTATTATGAATCAATGCTGCAAAAAATTTGAAGAAACATCCATCTTTCTCTGCAAGGTTCTTTGTGTTCAGTGGAATTTTAAAGAATATAAGAAAAGATTACCACTAAGAAATAAATTTGTCCTTTTTTTTCATTTAAAAATCATTTAAAATTCTTTTTTTACAATAAAGTCTCCACTTGGCAATTTTTCAGTAGGACTAGCAAAATGTAATGCTTTCTTTTTTACTTTCTATCCAGAGAGCACCATATTCTCTGCTAAATTTGAGTTCATTTTTCTGCCAAGCAGTAAGTTTTCTGTAATTTTTTTGTTTTGCAGAAGTCTTGCCTAATTCCCATGTCCATATTAGTCCACTGGCACTTCTAAGCGGAGCTCATTAAATCTCAGAAGTCTTCTCAGCAAGTCAGTTGGTGACAGGGTGTTGATTAAATTTGTTAACTGTAGAAGGAAATTGAGTCGGCTTTGCGTTATGTGACCTACAACTGAGCTTATAGAACTAATTTTCATTCTGTTTCACCCTAGGAATAGATTGTGACTCTGTTTTCTACTTCACAGTAGGTGTGGTTTCCAAACAGTCCCATTTCCAGACAGGCATCTTAAGCTGCTGAAAGGTAAATGTGTCAGATAAAAGGTATCTATATCTATAAAATACAGATCTAATATATATGCATTTTTTTTTTCTTGTGTATGACTGAATATTTTTGCTATACTTTTTTTGTGTCAATGCTTTCCCTGGATCACAAATAGAAGAGGGGAAAGAAACATTGTATGACATGGGAAACAGTTATCACCTTCTCATATTGGCATATGTCAACTAATTTTTATTACTAGCTTCTAAATGCTTTTTGTTGCCTCTCAGTATTCTCTTCTAGCTAGTCCTGGGAATGTGTGCCTTCATACAGTGTTGTAATCTTTGAAAATACTAGGACTATCATTAATTCTGACAAAATATCAAAATAAGAATGGGTTAGATGCTTCAGTGTACCTATATTTTTCCTTATCACATTAAAAATGTAATGAAGGCTTTTCTTTTTATTAATATTTCTGTGGATGAAGTTCTTTACAGACCATAGCAGAGGGAAAATTATCACCTGCTGCATTGCTGGAACCACCTTGTTCACAGATAAAATTTTTCCAGTGATCACACAGGAGCCCAAAACTTGAGCTTGCACATCTCATTAAACTTAAGCAGTGGAAAATCCTGATACACCCAGTAACTGGATGTGGAAGCTAAGTAAAGCTGGATCCTTCTCTGAAACAGTTATTCTGCACCACGGAAAACTCAGACTGGATATGAGGAAAAACTTCTTTGATGAAAGGATTATCAGGCACTGGCACAGGCTACCTAGGGAGGTGGTTGAGTGACCATCCTTGGAGGTATTTGAAAGACAGTTTTAGATAAGATCCTCAGGTATGGTTGGACTTGATGATCTCAATGATCCTTTCCAGCCAAACAGTTTGATGATTCTATATGATCACCAATTCCAGTGTATCTGTTGTTCCTTTGAAAGTTCAGATCTCTCTTTAAAAATATGCAGCTGTCAGAAGTTTGTAATGCAGACTAGAAGTTTAGAGGAACTGGCTTCCATTCCTACTTCTAGAGTGATCTTAAATTATGAATTTGAGGCATTTTTTTCCTGGTTGTCTCATGCTGATTCAGAAATAACATTCAGTAATTCTTATTTCAGTTACAACATCCAAGAATATTCAATGGGTCAACAGCCCACATGTGGCCACTGTGTTTGTTTAATTTGGTCTACATATATTTAGCATTTATCTCAAAGACATCACAATGCTTCTATTAAATTGACAGAGTTCCTGAAAGAAACTAATGAGAAAAAAAGCTGATGGTAGCCAGGTACAGAATTTTTATATTAAGAGTAATTTTCTTCTTAAAAGTACAATGTGGGCAGTGCTGTGCAAATTACAATTCCAGCTCTCTCTGTGTGAGTGCCTGTAGAAAATATTATGTCTCTTGTACCTCTCATGTGCAGCACACTATCAATCCAAAACTGCATAACGTGAACAAATGTATACTAGCAATGAAGACAAGTCTGCCAAAACTTGTCTTTCCAAGGCCTGGGCCTCCAAAATGAAGACATGTTTTTAATTAGACATGTGATGACAAGATTAAGAATGCAGGCACTTATTTTTACTTACCATAGTCCCACAGCTGTTATGGACGAAAGTATAAAACTGGATTTTGGGAGGGGGGAAGTGAAAGTAATAAGTAGAATTGAATTCTCCTAGTCATAGCTGAATGGGTACATCAGAATACTCAAGGCAGATCATTTGTGGGAGTAAATTGCTATAGATCCATTAACTTAATTTGAATTAAGGTAATTTAAACTTGCTGAGAATCTAACTGCTATGGTGAAAAATAAAGGAGAAGGACAACGCAATTTTTGCCATTTGTGTCACTGGGGAAGGAATGACACCTTGGGATCTGTCTTATGTTTGCCATGCGATGGGGCAAATGTGTGACTATTTCCATGTCTATAAAAATGCTGTAAGTGTCATTTAGGGATTGATTGATAGTCCTTTTATTGACTTTCAAGAATTAACCTTGCTTTGCCACAGTTGTATACCATATATAAAGAACTTGGGCATCACTGGATGCAAGGTGGTATGGAGATGCAGATGATTTTACATTAATATCAACATCAATGCATCATCAGTTGCTTGTTCTTACATGTCAAATTTTAGATCTTTAATATCTTCCTTTATTAAACTATATAGTTTTTAAAAAGAGCTTTTCCCCTGCACAGATAACTGTCTTTGAAACACCCCTGCAAACATCTAATTACTTGCTGACTAGCCTGAACTTCAATTTCTACATCTTAATGTTGTGCATGCATCCATATTTCTTTATCTGTGCTGGGAAACTGTTGTAAATTATTTTCTTTGGCTGGGTCAGGAAGTATTTTTTCATTTGGCTACTCTTTATTCCTGCTTTTCATTTACAGAGTAATTTCATAGTTAGGCACTAAGCAGCTGCTCTTCTAATGTGTGGACTGGCTTAGGAAATAATTTTATTATGTCTACAGTGCACCAGGTTGCATTATAAAGTTTCAGACAAGGCTATCTCCTTCCTCTCTCATTCATAGCTTTTAGCTATGCCTATGCAATTAAATGGGGTAGCTGACTCTCAGCACATCTTGATAGATACAATGAGGAATGGCCTTTTTAGGTACTAAGGGTATTGTTTTGAGATTAGTTAAAGCTAATCTAATTGCAGGCTCATCCTGTTGACCCTTATTGTCCCATTTTCTCCTCCTCCTCAGCTAATTTTCAGCTGAATATGTTCCCTGAACCTAGGTCTCGGCATGGTTATGTGTGTGCCAATGATAGCAGAAGGGAAGAGCAGGAATATGTAGGAGGGAGGAGAAAAGGATTGGCATAGTCAGGACTCAGATCATGCCAGCCAGGACCAGAATGGTGCCTTCAGTGGTGTGTGTTCACCAGGTTGAACAGTTGAATTTCTTTGCACCTGTGAATTTTGTGAATGCTCTTATCTCCTCAGTTCTGGTCTGGTAGCACGCTATCCATTAAGGATGTATGTGAAAACAGGGCTTTCTGTAGTCCTTTGCCAAAGTAGCTCACTTCCATAGTTTGTATACCTGTTCACTGTAGGTTTGTGGATCCCCTTTCTGTAGTGACATTAACAGAACATGCTTAACTGAATTAATTTAATCTATTTCCATCCGGAAATTAAGTAGATAATGTGTCTGGGGAATGAACTTTTATCAAGGTGTAACTGAGAAATGTGCTGGTTTTGCCTAGTCGTTTCCTCTCTCTAATTCTTCCACAACTTTGAAAAGACTGGTTTTGCCTGTTCTGCTAATAGATACAGAAGTCATTGTCTTTGTAGATTTCAGTAGTGCCTTAGGAGGTACATTTGGTGCACATGTGTTTGAACAGTCAGAAGAATGGATTTAACACTGCTGTTTGTCTGATTGTATCCTCAGAGATCAGATGCCCAGGCTGAGGTTATACAGCTAGCTCTATCTGGCATGGCTCTCCAGTGCTGTTGAAAGGGACAATCCTACCCTCCTCTCTGCCACTGCCAGGTGCTCACCCTGTTCATCCGTAGTCCTTGAGTAAGAGTGTGATCATGTCCTGAACCTAGAAAAAGTGACCTGATCCAGCCTAAGTGCAATATTTTCACTTGGTAAGTTCTCAGTTGAATCAGTTTCCCGATCCAGCAGATCCAGTAGTGTGGTCATTAGTGTCAGCCCTAGGTAGGTACATGGCCGCTCATAATGATGCTTGATTAAAGTTATTTTATAATTAACTTCCTAATTATTACTTTTATGCTTTCCTTACAAACCAGCTATGTTGAGTACCTTAAGATGTCATTTTGCTTGTATCTCACAAAAGCATTTTATCGCTATTGTGTTAATTAAAATAACAATCATGCAGATGATTACTGTGAAAGTTTTCAATAAGTGTGAATATATGATCTTCACTAGAGTCATATATTTCCACCATGTTCCTTTCTTGCTCTGGGGAGTTTTATTGCTTCTGTTGCCTAAATCCACATATTCAGAAGTCTACTGCTCTCTTTTTTAAATTCCATTAAAGTTGTTTACACATTTGTTCAGAGGTTTACACATTTGTTCAGAGCCTGCTGGGAGCCGGGTCCGCGGGGCCCGCGATGTCGGCCCCGTCCCTGCACTCCATCAACACCCACGAGCTCTCGCAGGTCGTCTTCAACAACCACACCCCGCGCTCCGTCCTCCCGGTCTGGGTGGATTTTGAAGGCGAACCCCGTGGCTACCCCATGCTGCAGCTGCACACTGGGCGGCTCATGAACAGCTACCGCAGTCACCTCTGGCTATTCCGGGATGCAGGGACAAATGATGGGCTTCTTGTCAACAAGCAGGAGTTGTTTATAGCAGCTCCCAACGTGAATACAGCAGACATCACACTGCCAGTGTTCACTCTGAAAGAGAGATGTCTCCAGGTGGTTTGCAGTCTAGTCAAACCAGTGGACTACAGGAAACTGGACATTGTTCGGTCGCTATATGAAGAGCTGGAAGATCATCCCAATGTTAAGAAGGATCTTCAGTGGCTTTCTCTGGAGAGAAGTAAAATGTTGACTAACGAAATCTTGGAATAATGCGATTGTTCACTCCAGACTTTAAATAGCAAACTACTGCGTTTAAGCAAGGAGAGTCACTGTGAAACATTCCAAAAACTAATGTATGTATTTTAAGCCCTGAAACATAAACTCAGTTAAATTTTAGAAAATTTGCTATGATTCTAAGTTGGATCCAAAAGACTGACCACCATAGGGAAATCTGTCAGGTTCCTGATGGCTAAGTTCTGCTCTCATTATGTTTATTGCAAACTGGTGACTTTAGAGATGTCACACAGGTGGAACTCAGAGAAATTTTATGTGGATTGACTCAGAACACAGCATAGGGTTACAAGATCAGGTCATCTGTTTGGAGAATATGCATACAAGTAAGCCTTCATTGTATCAGTAAGCTAAGTGCACCAAGAATTAATTTAATCCAGACTCTACTGATTATAAGTGGCAGACCAACATCAATTTTGCTTGAATAATTTTTTTCATGGAGTTTACTCTGCCACACTTAGCCTAGATTCATCTGTGAATCATAAAGCGTGGGGACTGTTTGTGTGCTCAAGGGTTTCCACCACCACCTTCTGAGGATCTGACCTGAAACATTATGTTGATGGAAAGATGAAGTGTAAATGGTTCACAGGTTTTCTGCCTCAGCTTTGTGTTTCTAAAGCCCGGTCATCTCCACTCTGAGGCTGACGGTTTTTGATACAGATCATATCTTGAATGCATTATTTGCCCTTTGTGATCCCACTTAGTCAGCCATTTAGACTGGGTCCTAGTTCTGGGACACTCTTCTCCTCTATAGGTGCTCGCCTAGATGCCTGTACAGGTATAGTGGGCAGTGTTCATAGAAAGTAGATGCTCTGAATCTTACCTTTTCCATTGTGATATAGTAGTTCAGGTTGCAGTGAGAGGCCTTTTGAACAGCCTGGACCAGTCAAGCCACTAGTGTCTCCTAAGGAACAACCAGCAAAATGTATCAGCTTGTAGGGGCGTGTTGCTAGATCCAGATTACAGGCAGATCCATGTTTTATTACAGGCTGGATAAGCAGAGGGAACAGTACCTAGCTTCTGTTCTGCCATACCTCAATTAGGGTGTGTATTTGTGTGAGTGCACACAGGTAATTCAAAGCAGCATTGCTTTTGGCAGAGCAATATATTGTTTATAACTGAAATTACTGAGTTTTTCCTTTAGGAGTTCCAGTGCTCCATTGCAAATGCCTGAAAGGAAGCAGGGATGGGCTGCCTCTCCTTGGAACACGATACTTGGTTTTTAATATACTTCTCCCTGTCTGCTTTCCCTGTGATTCCATACGGCAACTATCCAGCATTGGGCTGAGGAGCAACTTCATATTTCATTGTATTTCTGTGCCAGCACTGTCTCGGAGTCTGACTAATACTAACCAGTGTAACTCTCTGACACTTCCCTCCTATGCTTTCCATTTCCACTGAATCCATTGAATGGTATTCTCCAAGTCACGGAATTTACGTGAGGAAGAGGGTATTGAGGATAAAAAAATGAGATGGTAAGCAAAGCAATTACTGCTAAATCAAATGTATAACATCTGAACTTGAGACTCTCTTTTGAACTCCCATTAAATACATTGAAGATTCTGCTTCTAGGCTTGCATGTCCAATGCTTTGTCTTTATTCTTGGAAGTCTGTGTCAGGAGTTATCTCAGTCTGTTAAGGTATTTGAAACATACAGTGCTGAATTGGTTTTGCTTCTCTGCCTGTGAGAACCAAAGCCAGCTTGTTTTTGTTCCAAACAGATGGAAACAAAGTCCCTGTTCATATAGAGACATGTGGAGAACCATGTGAAGATTCTTGTGTGAATGCATCCTAAAATAACAACATCCACACTAGACAACATTTGTATCGATAGTGGAGATTTAAGATAGAAGGGGTAGTGGACTTCTGCCTGAGTTCCAGGAAAACAGGTCTGTGCACTTCTGAAGGAAAGGAGGTCAAGAATAAAGAATAGCTGGAAGACTCTCATGATACTTTGCTTCCTAGACACAAAAGGGGCAGTAAGTATCTCCTGGAGGTCCCCATCAGCTCCAGTTGTTGCTAGCAGATGATGTGCAGAACACAGAGTGCTTAGTGACCGTATACCAGATGGGCAGTACCGTTTCTTGCTTTCATTTGTATTGAATATTAAGATATTTCTTATCTACTTATTAGAAATACATTTCTCAATTTCAGTTGTTGGCCTCTGACTTTGTGACTTCTGATGTGGAGGAATCCGCAGACAGATGGCAACACAATTCAGGCAGAAAGGCACATTTCCTGAAGAGACTACATACTGCATGTACCAAAAAAAGATGTGCTATAGAATTTGATGATTTTACAAGAATACTGGAATTATAAATATAAAGTATATACAATGAAAGCTGCACTGTGTTCCTTTGACAAACCTTGTGATACAGGATACAAACAATATTGATGCTTCAACTACTGCAAGCTACCCCCCACACACCTCCTCCCTATGTATACTCAGACACACACATGTATTTCACCTCTAAGGCTGAAAATGTGCCTCTGGTCACAATGGATGAAGACATTACTTAAGCTGGTGACACAGTAAATGCAAATGAAGTGCTGAATGAGACTCTGGAGTCTGAGGTTGCCTATTAATAGTTTTCCAGAAGGATATTGGTTTTGATTGCCTGAAGAAGCAGAAAGATTGCTCAACATTTAAAATCATCCTCTGGAAGTTGTTTTGCAGATGTTAAACCTAACTGAAATTCTACTGTTTCACTTGTCCTGTAAGGAATTGTTAGTGAGCTGCAGAAAATTTCTACCAATTATTTGTAGCTTGTGGCACTCAGAGACAGTATCGATGTAATGGCAATAAAATAAAATGTTTTTTAATAGTTCTGGAGAGACAAAGGACTGACTGTGTTATGGTTCTGGTTTAGACCTACATCTCAGTTATGGTTTTTTTAGCATCCTTCAAGTTAGAAGAGCATTGTAGATTCCACCGAAGCTGAAAGTAGCAGAAGGTTCCTGAAGAATTTCGTGGTTCTTACACAGAGAAGTCAGAGTATGCAAAATTCTCCTCTTCATTTTACTACATAAAATAATAAGTTTTGCAAAGAAACAATAATAAAAAAAATCAATACAGCACCTTATTTAGTTACCAGATTTTCTCATGTGGAGAGAAAAAAAATTAGAATAGTTTTGTGTCAATTATCAACCTTGGCTTTTTCCTGAACCCAGTCTACTAATGACTGCTTTTGATTTTGTTTTCTTGTTTTATTTATTTATTTGTTTCCAGACTGGAAATATTACCCTGTTGCACTGTAAGCAACCACTGAATCCTCTGAAGAGATTTCTCATCTGGGCTATTTTCCTGGTGAGTGGCTTGAAGCCTGATGCTATAAAGATAATAGAATTAGCAGACCTAGCAGGCCTCATTATTTTTAATTACTATTACTGCTGCTCACACACTACGTTTAGTTCAGTAAAACTGGCGTGGAGTGAGCGAGGAACCCAATAACTCTGTGTTTCAAAATGGGCCATCATAGAAGTGGCTGTTATCAAATCCTTCCATGAATTATGTATTTTTCAGATTTATCATTCTAATAATATTCTGGGTAAATCTCAGAAACTCAACAGAGCAAAGAAGAAAATGGAGTGTGGGCCGTAAATAGGTCGAAATCTAAGTACCTTCAAGCTCTCTTTTTGGTTCATTTATCAAAGCAAAATCAATTGTTATTATTAGCCTATTATCATTATCCTTCCAGTGGGCTGGTTTCATTTTAATCAATATTTCTAATTAGACTACATCAAATACAGTTTTATATTGTAGCAACCTAGCTCAATGTAAGCTAAATTTATATGTGTATCTGTATCCATTCTTCTAATTCTCTACTAATAAGATACTACTTTACATATAAATAATAAGCGGCTCTGTTTCAAACAGCTTTAAAGCTATTACTTATACATCAGAGTTGATAATGCACTATCTACTATGCTGAAATGTTGTTTGTCTTGTATTTGTATGAGCTGCGTGCTTTAAATAGCTCTGAAACTGTCATTGAATTTTCAGGTCACAACACAGAGGGACTGAGGACCAGTGCTCTGCGCCATGGTTTCCGTTGGCTCCTTTTCACTTGTAAAGTAAGTGTTCATGGAAGCCGACACAAATAGTCCATTTCCCAGTCACTAGTAGTTTCTTTTCATCCTATAGTTATCACTAAGCTGTGGGTGTTCCCTTGTTCTTGTTCTCCTCTGTGAACTTGGCGTTGCTGCTTTACATGCACACTGCTAACAGCAAAAGCAGAATTAGTTCATGCCTGGATGATCATGCTCTCGTGTCTTGCAGTGTCCAAAGCACAAATTTCACAGCTTCTGAGAGAACAATGAAAATGCACTTGTTTAAATTGTATGGGTATTTTTTTTATAGTGTCTGCCTATTAGAAGTCTCTGCCGATGGTCCTCTTCTTCCCTTCCATTAATACAAATACAATAACTGTGCTACAGCTAAGAATAATTGTTTTGCTTCCCTGCAGGGATTTAAACACTAGTTAATGATGTAATAGCAGTTTCCATAAGATGTGTTTTTCAGGACAACAGGGTGGTTGTAGTTCAAACATTCATGACTCAGGACTACTTAAGATCTACAGGTCTATCCTAACTTATGACAACAAGAGAAGGGTTCCCTTCATTATGTTTTTCCGAAGAACATGTACATGTGGGTGGGTGTTGCATGCTTGTTTATGTATGTGCATGTTTGCGTATATAAATTAGGAGCTTTTCTTTGGCAGCCAATGAAAAGAAGAGATTTTCATGAGAAGTCTGATTCTATTGTCTGTGTATGGAAGTAATTTTGGACAGTGAGGTCAGCAAGGGCATGCTCTGTACTGCATCTTTCCAAGTAATTCTCTTGTAGTTTAATTGATGTGACTCTAGGGCCACATTTTGCATTTTGAAATAATTCTAATCCTTTGCCTATTTACTTATGTGTCACAAGTGGGGTCCCCCAGGGCTCAGTGCTAGGTCCAGCCCTGTTTAATGTCTTCATCAATGACCTGGATGAAGGCATTCAGTGCACCCTTAGCAAGCTTGCAGATGACACTAAGCTGGGTGGAAGTTTCGATCTGCTGGAAGGTAGGGAGGCTCTGCAAAGGGATCTGAACAGGCTGGACTGCTGGGCTGAGTCGAACAGCATGAGGTTTAACACGGCCAAATGCCAGGTCCTGCACTTGGGGCACAACAACCCTATGCAGAGCTACAGACTGGGAGAAGTCTGTCTGGAGAGCTGCCAGGAGGAGAAGGACCTGGGGGTGTTGGTCGACAGCCGGCTGAACATGAGCCAGCAGTGTGCCCAGGTGGCCAAGAAGGCCAATGGCATCTTGGCTTGTATCAGAAACGGTGTGACCAGCAGGTCCAGGGAGGTTATTCTCCCTCTGTACTCGGCACTGGTGAGACCGCTCCTTGAATACTGTGTNGAAGTTTTTTACAGAAAGGGTCATTGGGCATTGGAATATGCTGCCCAGGGAGGTGGTTGATTTGCCTTCCCTGGGGGTGTTTAAGGCCTGAGTAGATGAGGTCCTGAGGGACATGGCTTAGTGTTTGATGGGAATCGTTGGACTCGATGATCCGATGGGTCTTTTCCAACCCGGTGATTCTGTGATTCTGTGATAACTGGTCATTCAAACATTCCTGTTAGGAATGGATATACAAACTCAGAACAACCACGCCTTCCTTGACCCTGGTCTCCTAACTACACTCATGCATGCTGTCATTTAAATATGTATTTGCTGTGGTTTTCACTCTGACAGGGTATTTTGTCTGGTTTGAGTCCCGTATTTTCTCCAGTGTATACTCTGAAGTCAGCTGTGGTTTTCAACAATACTTTTATCATAAGGGCTGTTTAAAAGCATAAAAGCAACATGACCATTGCCCCAATGGGAACTGAAGTGGAATTAACTATATCGAAATCTTAGTCTGCTTACTTCTATGCCAGTCATATGTGCGGTCAGTTTGGAGTGCCAAAGAGAAAGTAGTTCTAGAACTGAAACAAGCAGTCTCTACATGTTTCAAGGGACATAAAATCAAAGACTGGATCACAATATATTTCTGCACAGGACCAAATCTGAGTTATGAGTCACAATAGTTCTCATGTTTCCTAACTTGTAAACAGATAAATCAGCATATTTGGGTTTTTTCTGTATTTTGTACATCTAGTTGTAAACAGCTCTCATATAATTGGAATATATGTACTATGTGTGTATATAAGGGCACAACAATCTAAGTTTCTGTTCATCCCAGAATCACCCATGGGCATAGAGAGTACTTGACTGCTAATGCACCTTTGGCAAGCAGCTCTTCAGTCTGAAGTAGACTGCTGTTTCTGAGAGCTCATCAAACTGACCTGCGTCACCTCTTTGGTGTCTCAGTGTATGTACCTCTTTTTTCCTATGGCCAATATAAAGAACCTTTAAGAGATGAGTTGTGTTTTCATTAGCACAAGTGAGCTTCTTATGGCAGTGGGAGATTTCTACGTATATATGCTGAAATAGATCTACTGGAGTTAAGAATCATTTTATTTGTATATATATCCAAATACATATACATTTTTGTCCAACTGTGGTATGATCTTAGGATAATAGGTTGACGTAATTTTTGAGTATTAATTCTGTCCAGAGAGTCCTGTGAGTCAAAGGACTAAATTATTCCATAGATGGTGAAACCGATGCCCTGGAATATTATGGTGTAGACTTTTGAAGTGTAAAGAATTGAGATACCCTTTTGTCAAAAACTTCACTGGAATTTCCCAGTGGAATTCCTTCAGGCTCCATTACAAATCCCATCTCAGTAGCAGGCCAATGATCACAGAAAAGTTAACGGAGAAGTTGGGAAGACGATCAGGTGTCTTTTCACCCAGATATCTTAATCTGAGATGTAATTATTTGATGAGTTTTAGTATATAATCTTCACAAACTTTGAAGTTGGGCAGATGGATAATATGCATTGTTAAGCATGTGAATACTTTTCACAATATATTTGAAGATATCTGATTCTGTGCCTCCCATCTCCTCCTCATTTTTGGATATTTTAGAGGCTTTATACAGTTCTCAATGAAGATTATTTCCTTATGTGGCATAAAACATTCCTTAAAATAATAAAATTTGTTCTCAAGTGCCTACATTTACTCTGGTGTCATAAGTGCAACATTTATTAAAGATTAAGGTCTGTAATGAGAATTTTAGTGTTGTATATATGTCAGAGAGTTCTATCCATTCATATAGACGAAATACAGTATTTTTTCATGTGATAGTACTCTGTAATTTAGAAAATTATAATTCGAGGGGTATGTAGTAATCTCAACACTCAGTATTCTCAATCAAGAATAATCAAAAATGTTAACTTAGATGTATCCTCCAAGTATTGAAGTCCCCATGCCTGGAGGTGTCCAAGGCCACGGTACATCAGGTTTGAGCAACTTAGTGCAGTGAAAGGTGACCTTACCTGTGGCAGGGGGATTGGAAGTGAATGATCTTTAATGTACCTTTCAACCTGAACCAGTTCACAATCCTGTGAAAAATTCATCTTGTTTTCCTTTAAGATATGTATATGCTACTCCACATATTTCTTTTAGGTTTCTCATACTGCTTTGTCTATTCTAATTGAGCAGTCGTTGAGTTATTATATTCACATCAAAATTGATCAAAAGGTATCAAAATCCCACTTGAATATTGAGGGGGCTCTGTGAAGACTGAATGAGTGTATTCCATGTAACTAGAGAGAGAATGGAAACAAGACTAAACTTTTAATTCTGATTTCAATATTGTTGCATGCGCTTGGACTCCTTCCTTGCTGATGGAATCTGAGATGACTTTTGTAATAGAGGAAAGCAATGAGGTTTCTGGTAAATATAATAGATTATCTTCTCTTTAGTGATATTCTCGTAGAGTAACACATTGCTTTTTGGTCAAAAAAAGTGTTTTACCACTGGTAGTGTTTTTGCAACAGTTCATCCCCTTGACTTTTTGCCCCTCCATTGGGCAAACACGTTTTATACAGGTGACTGAATCAAATGGAATCAGCATAAAAAGCAGTATTAGTTCACTGATTTTTTTTTTAATGTAAGAGGCTGTGTGCATTGTAGCTGTGCAAGATAAACACCTGATTTTTTAATCATTATACTTAAAAAAAAATGGATTAAAGCACATTGAGAATAAGAGTTAATACAACCTTTCCTGAATGATGCAGCTACAAAGAGGTCATGGCTTTGGGCAGAAGCACCTTTGAAAAATGGATTTAACATAGGACAAAAGGCATTCAGTGAGTAAATCTTTGTTCAGTTAACCATGTGCTAAAACTGGTGGCCTGTTGATGTACTTGTCACAGTATTCAAGTCTAGATATGTCATTAGCTTCACAGTGCATGGCTGTGCTGCCGTGTGCACAATTGAAATCATGCATTTGTAAGACAGTTTGTTGATACGTAATATAGATTGGAGTTCATTCACGTGAGGGAGGGGGGAAGGAGAGATGTTAAGGTTTTAGTATGTCATGTGGTGTATGTTTCTGGGAAAATAGCAACACAGTCAGTTCTGTAACATTCCTATTCATGCCATAGCTGCATACAGCCATGGCCAGATGGGTGATGTTTTATAAAGTTTAATTCTGTGTTGTAACTAGAAAAATACTGGAAACAGTATAGAGACAAAAATGTAATGCACATTAATCAGAAAAGAAGTCACTATGATACCTGAATATTCACTCATTCCTTTGCTTCTGCATTTTTTCTCCCTGGCTTTGGGATGTTAAGGCAGTTTTAAGAGCATCTTTATTTCACAAGAAAGCGATTTAAATACAGATTTGCATGCTCATTTGTGGCTCAGGTTAATTAAAGGTCAATAATTTGGGAGGAATTAAGAAATATGTGTAGTTTCAGTGGGATGAACCTCGAAAAAGATTTCAGTGATTTATCCATTTATGTGCATTTATGTGTGCATATAAAGTACGCTACTTAGACATCTATTACAGAAAACAGCACACTGGGGATTTGAATAATAGATCATTTTAATGTGCAAATAGGTTACATTCCTAACTACTGGTTGGGAAGGGTTAGTTTGTATGGGAAGGGGAATAAAGTAAATGGCCAAGAAAATTTATAGTGTTGCAATTCCACAAAAATATTGATTAGAAGATGAAGAACTCAATTTTTATAAACTCAATCAACACTGATTGTTTGATATTCAGCTAGTAGACTGTCAGGGAAAAGGAAGAGCTATGAGCCTCTATGTGAGTAGAGAAGCAAGCTGGCAGTATTCTAGGGGGGTAAAAAACAGCCAAAAACCCTAATGTAATTTTCTAGAAGATCCAAACGCTAAATATTTATCAGGGGAGGAGAGGCTGTCTGTTTTGTTTTGTTTCTATTGCTATATATTTGCCTGACTGGAAATTATATTTTACAAGCGACTGCTGTATTTATTGGCTTTTTTTAAATGCTAATATTCTGCTACTGTCCTTTATTTCCATAGTAATCATCTAATAATCTGTTCCACAAAATAGTAGGTTGCTGAAATCCATGCAGAGCTGTGAGTGCTGTGGCCAAAGGTCTGTGCCAGGGGAGCTCTGCTCTGTGCTGTGCAGGTGCCACTTGCGTCACGACCATTAAGTGGAAAACTAAAATCAATTCCACTGCATCTTTACAAGCTGGCAAACACAGTAGTCATCTAAGCAGAAAAAAAGACACAGTTGCAGACATGGTATGCCTTTATAAAGAGCTGGGCAGAGTCTCAAAGAAGTTTCACAGGGGTTGTAACTCTGATTGTATCTCTAAAAGCAACCATGGTGGTGTCTCTGCTGCCACCATTCAGGAACTCTTTGCTGCACCTGTATATTGTGTCAGAAGTGACTCAGAAACAACAGTCTGTTATATTAGCTTAATGCAGTAAGGTTTATAGAGGTATCAAAAAGGAAGTGTTACAGAATATGGATTTCTGAGTCTCAATTTAAAATTGCAAAATCATGACTCTGCTTCCAGGCATTTCTGTGCTAGACTTTTTTCTCCATCTTCTCTTTTGGAAAACTGCCTTTGCCACTCTCAGTGGTATCATACAGGAGATGAAATCTTTTCCTCCTGAACTTGACATGATTCATCAGAACAGAAGTGATGACAGTGCCTTTTAGGTCATTTAGTGAAAGAACAACCAAATCGTAGAATTATTTAATGGTTTGGGTCGGAAGGTACCTTAAAGATCATCCAGTTCCAGCCCCCCTGCAATGGGCAGGGACAACTCCACTGAATCAAGATGCTTACAACCTCACCAAATCTGGCCTTGAACACCTCCAGGGATGGGGCATCCATGATCCCTCTGGGCAACCTGTAATTATCACATTTAAAATTTAGTTGGATGTCAAAGAACTGCCATAACAATCATGATTACTTTAAAGTCAAAGCCTAATTCCTGGTAAATTGAATAAATTGGCCCAGGTGGCCAAGAAGGCCAATGGCATCCTGGCTTGTATCAGAAACGGTGTGACCAGCAGGTCCAGGGAGGTTATTCTCCCTCTGTACTCGGCACTGGTGAGACCGCTCCTTGAATCCTGTGTTCAGTTCTNCACTGGAATATGCTGCCCAGTGAGGTGGTGGATTCGCCTTCCCTGGATGTGTTTAAGGCATGGGTAGACAAGGTCCTGAGGGACATGGTTTAGTGTTTGATAGGAATGGTTGGACTCAATGATCTGGTGACTCTCTTCCAACCTGGTGATTCTGTGATTCTGTGAAAAGGGACGGAAGTCCTAAACCTGTTTGGACCTTGAGTATAGTTTAAGTAAATTATTGAGTCTTGTTTTGTCTTTATACAAGTTGGTTATTTATTTCTTCAGAGTTTTCACCTTATTTTGTCCTTATTGCTTTTACTCTTCTGTAGTTTACAAGCTCAGTGGTATAAGGCGCTAAATATCAGGGACAAGGGCCCACCAACATAGACTGTGTCATACACATCACAAGTTCTCGTCTTTCACCTTAAAACCTCACACACTTTCAAGGGCCCCAAGCTTCCTGCTTTGGCACAGCTGACTGGAGCAAGAAAGAAGCTGTAACTTTCCCTGGAGATCCTCTCTTTTAAACAGTCTTTGGACTGGGGAGCGATCCATGGCTCTGAGGAGGGGCAAGGAGCTGCTCCTGTGCTGCACATTGTAGGACCTGGGCTTTCTAGGGTGCCTGTTGCCGACTTTGGCTGCTTTCTTCTCCCACATGCTTTCTCCATTATGGATTGACCTTTGGATCACCTTGGTTTCCATTTCTTTCTGTCAAACTTGTTTTGGGTAAGACAGCCACTACCGAGTGCTCTTAATTTGGCATTTTCTTTAGAAGCTATCAACATCCCTGGAAATAACATGTGTCAGGGAGGTGGCAAGCTGGGAATTGGGTGCCTGCCCAGCCATAGCATAACAAGACTGCAGGGCACAATTGACTAGAGTGAACAGGAAAATTTCTGAGCCATTGATCCACAAGCTCGCATAATGTGTGAAATTGAAAACGTAGCCTGTCAGAGGAAGCTGGTCATGTACTTTTAGATTATCCTTCATAAAAACTACTCTTAACTATTGTTCAATATAAAAGACTGTATTTTTGATGGGGACTATTTTGTATTTGGCTTTGTTATTTTTTAAATTATTTCCTATTGCTTTAAAATCATTTTAGCAGGCCAGTTTCCCTTTCACATCATGTGACTTTTTTGTGTGAGCATGTATACATATGGTTGTTTACATAAACATTTTTCAGAGGCCAGTGCTAAGAAGTATTGTGTATTATAGTTCTGGATGATAGAAATAAACTCTTGGCGGGACAGGAAAGGGTGCTGAAATCTATTTAACAAGCATTGTCATCCAGATAAATGAACATGTAGCTACATCCTTAGGAGGAGTAATGCTCTTCCCATTTATTTTCATATTATGCTTATAAATATCAGTTGACTTCAGTGGACTTATTTCTGATTCACACACATGTCAAACAGCCCCAGAGGCTGTCATATATTCCTCTTCTGCATTCTTCCTCTATTTTGAAGGTTTATTACTGCACCAGTACTCTATTTCTTACCAGAAGCTTCCTAGTGGCTTTGAAGAGTTTGTTGGAGAGTGCAGTGTGCCTGCTTCAAGTAGTTTCTCACCCTCTGAATGGATTTTTCTGTCTCATTTGCCAAAGGAAGATATCAAATAAGGTGGCTGGGCTGGAACAGCACAACCTCTCAGCACAACTACCTCTTTGTTTAGTCCATCCATGGCTACTCAGCAGTAGCAATTGCCTCTTACTTACCTCTGGGTAAGTAGACAACATTAGCTATTTTGAGATTGGAATATTTCCCTTTCTCCTTGACTTTTGGAGCAGGAAGCTTGTTGCACACTGATAGCATTTCTATGTTTGCAATCCTCTTCAAGTTTGGGAGATTATCTTTTGGCTTATGTGCCAGTCCTCTACCAAAAGCCTTTTAGCATATAAAATTCAGCATTTTTGTTCTTTTTCAACATAAAATTGAAGTAATGAATCTTAACCATATGTTTTCTTTTTTAGTAATTTGAGAAATATGTGTTTCTATATGTATGGATACACACGTCTCAGGGAAAATTAAGCATCTTCTTTACTACATGTTCAGTAATGGTAATTACATGGGATATTTGAAATGAAAGATTTTCTATGTTGAGGCTCTGGAGCTTGTCCAGAGAAGAGCAACAAAGCTGGTGAAGGGGCTGGAGAACAGGCCTTATGAGGAAGTGCTGAGAGAGCTGGGGTTGTTTAGCCTGGAGAAGAGGAAGCTGAGGGGAGACCTCATTGCTCTCTACAACTACCTGGAAGGAAGTTGTAGAGAGGAGGGAGCTGGCCTCTTCTCCCAAGTGNACATGGTTTAGTGTTTGATAGGAATGGTTGGACTCGATGATCCAATGGGTCTTTTCCAACCTGGTGATTCTGTGATTCTGTGATTCTGTGAACCTCACTGAAGAGATACGAGATTTTTCCTGTTAAGTTTAACACAGATTGGAGAATTGAGCGTGGTTAAGAACCTTCCACTTGCCTCTGGGACAATGAGAAACATAGAATTCTAGCTTACCTGATGGTTTAAAAAGTGGGCTGATATACAAGGAAACTAATGACATGTGAGGTTATGTTGGTAAGAAATAAAAAGTGAAATCCAGTAATAAGCTTATGTGGCTTTTCCTACCATCTCTTATGTGTTTCTCTACTTTTGAATGCTGAGGGCAATCAAAAACTGTTAGTCCTATAAACATTCTATATTCTCAGTAGAAAAGGAATTGACTAGAAAATCTAGAAAATTATGACCTGATGTCTTATTTTCCCTTAATGTTTAAAACCAATTTCTCAAGGATTCAGCCAAGCCAATTTGTGTCTAAAGTTATCTATGAAAAGCAAATACTTCTATTTTGTTAAAATTATGATATTTTTTATATGAAAAAAAAGTAAAAAGTCAGGAAGATCCTTTAAATGCATTCATTTATTCATTCAACTAGTCCAGTCTTTATTCTACTATATATTAAATTAGGAAAATGAGAAAGAGCCTTTGGTGAGGAAAATTGTGACATTTCCTTACTTACATTTTGTACCAGCTGTCTGCAGTCTCTTTTACACATGGCAAGAGGAGAAAGGTTCTGTATAAAATCCACTAGGCTTCAAAGCAGCTTTTAATAATTATTTTATTTAAACTTAATCTTCTAACTTTTTTATGTGTAACTAAACTGAAACTTCTTTATGCACGTCTCTAGCCTGTAGCCTTTGATGCTCCTATAAAGATTAGTTTTTAGTACTGTCTCAGTGTCTCCAGTATTGGTGGTTCATGTGACAATTTCTGTTCTTTATAAACTACATAATTGTTGTTATTGCATCATCATTATAGGTAAGTAGATTTCCCTGGATTTTAAAATGTACCAATTTTGCTTGATGAGTTAAGAAAAAATAGTAATTTTTTTTCTGCATTTCCCAAGAATTTATCAGACATTTTGCAGATGCAGATCAAAATTACACCTTACCTCAAATATCTAACAATTTAGGTAACTTTATTTTCAGATATTGGCTTCTCAGAAAACAGTGAAATTGTTTTTCCAAAATAAAGCACTTTGAACTTGTGTTACCAATTCTTAGAGCTTTCTCAGAGCAAAATGATTACAAATACTGGATTTTTTTTCTAACTTGTGTTCAAAAATATAGGAACGTATAGGGGACCATTAGAAGTTTTTGTTGCTTTTTTTTTTTTTTTTTTTNTTTTTTTTTTTTACGGTTTTATTGTATTATCTACCTGGGTAGCACTTTTAGTTAGGCGGTCAACAATGTCACTTGAGCAATTATTGTTTGTTTAATATATCTATGTATTGTATCTTCTTTCTATTCTCTTGAAGAGCAGTGTGTGTCAAATTCCAGCAGCTGAACATGAATACCATTTAATATACATAAGAAGTCAGATAGAGGAGAGAGAGGTGTGTGGACCCTAAGATACTCATATTTTGTTGTTGCAGTGATTCATGGATCTGTCTGATCTTGCCCTTTTAGAGCACATGTCATTAATGAACATTGTCATGACACAAAATCAAAACTAATTTCATTTTGTAAGGGACACACACAGCTGTGACTCTTGCTGTAAATATGATTGTGTTGTTGTTCTGTCTTAGTGATGAGTAGATGTATGCAATGTTAATAAGATGCTTAGCATTTCTGGCAATGATAGGTTAGAATGAATTCAAACTGTATTGTGTAAATCTTAAAGTGATTGAGAGATTTCTAGCTATGTATCGTATTAAACCAGTTCTTAGGTAAGTCATTCTTTGCTTAATTTGAAGCTATTGGATGAAGTATTTAAAAAACCTAAAATCAACATTATAGATCATGAAGGAAGCCTTTATAGAAAGCTTTTCTACACCAGAGTAGGAGGATGGCTCTGGAACAAAAGCCATGTTCAGGATTTATCGCTTTGCTTCAGTTATTTTTTCAGTGCTTGTGAAATAAAGACCCAGTGCTCTATGATTGCCATCTGTTACAATGGCAGGATGAAATGGTTAGAGGGCAAGATCTCAAATCACCTCCTGCTCTTGGATAAAATCACCATTGAAACATGAGAAAGAATTTCCCCTGGCCTCAGTTCTCAAGATAGTCTATCCATTTCTGACATCTCCTGTCATCAATGGATGTATTATTATGTCATAGTTTAGGAATAGAAAGTTAAAACAGAGTAACTGCTCCCAGGATTGCACAGTCACAACTGGCCATTAGTTTTTCCTTTTCTCTGTTATAAATCTACATAGGAAATTCTTGATTTTCTGTTCAAAAAGTTGCTCTTGCATGCAGTATGGCATTTGTTAACAATAACTAAGTAATTTAGGGATTAGTATAATGCAGACAGTCAAACCTCAAGCTTCCTATTATTCCACTGGTGCTTTTTGAGGACTACTCTTTAACTAATACCTAAATTAGGCTGCTTGGACTCTTCTCTAATAGAAGCAGATCCATTTTTGCTGCCTTTTTTTTTTAAATTCCAAGATGATGACTTTATTAAATGCATGTAGTATTATATTCATTCTTTCAGTTTTTATCATGAATCAATGTGAAATAGTATATAGGCCAGTGGTTAACTTTGCATTGTTGGGAATATGTGCGTGTTGTTGTCACATTCACACAGTATTTACCCAAGTCAGAAAGGTACTTTTTGGTTCACTCAAGCACCTTGAGGCTTTGTGACACGTAAGAACAATTTTTTTAATAACTGTATCAGTGCTAACTGAGCTGCTCCGTGCCATGTCTCAAGAGCAATGCAATCTGTATCAGTGCTGTGATCTCAAGTTTAAGGTTAGGAAGCCAAGATCAGAAGTTTGCTCTCAGTTGTACCCCACCCACAATGTTTGATTTCAAAACCATCGTAACCATTCTCAGAACATGACACTATCATTTTGGCAAGTCAGTATCAACCATTTCACTCACAATTTCTTCTTATTTTTAGGCTATTGATGCAAGTAATAACTAGCATTTGTCTCCACACTTCACAAAAAAAAAAAGACAAATTAACAGACTGGAAAGGACAAAATGTATTGTGTTTTTCTGAAACTGATAAAGTTTAGAATTCTCTTGTAGAAGCAATCATTATGGTTTCTTATCTAGACCACTTAACAGTTGGTTATGTTAAGCAGTTTCACTTTCTCTTGAGTGTACTATGATCTTGATGAATAGGCTATGGACTACCAGGATTAAAGAGACATAAAGTAACTATTCACCTTCCAATATAAATTGGAATTACCCAATAGGTTTATTAAATCTGAAAATTAATATTAAAGCAAATGTTCTGGATATGTGGTTTGTAGTTCTGAGGCTGTAATGTTAGTGTCAATTAAAATTCACTGTTGATCTTTAAGCGCTTGAGTTGGTTGTAGACTTTTGAAAGTCTAAGCCTTTGAATATGCCTAACAAACAACAGAGTAGGAAGAAAGAATGATGAGCTAATGAGTGGCAAGTGTAATGATGTACAGAATACTTAAGCTTTCAAAATCAAGTTTAAAAGCATGATAGATGATGAAACGTGAAGGTAGAGTAACCTTCGTGTCTGCTCCCTTCTTGGAGGTTTTCAAGGCCAGATTGGATGGAGGTTTGAAGAACCTGATTCAGTGGAAGATGTCCTTGTCCATGGCTGGGGGATTAGAACTGGATGATTTTTATGGTCTCTTCCAACTCAAACCATTCTATGATTCTATGTCACCTTTTTGTTTCTAAGGCCAGTTCTAAGCAAGAGGGGAAGATGAGTTCCAACCTCCTAGCAGTCTCAACCTGTACTCTATGGGAATCATTCACATTTGTCAAACCATGGTACCTAGACGTGCATTTTCCAGGCTCCCTGGTCTTCCTTTCTCATCTGGCTCATGTTTTGGAAATTACGTATGCTACTCATCAGAGCTTGATGAAAATTTCCAGAGAGAACTGAAAAAAACCCCATAAAAGCAATTCCAGCAAAGTGTACTGAAAGATTTGTATAGCCTTTGGCACACTTGGGTGAGGCTACAAGTTGATGCAAATCAACCTGGTTTGATACTTTAGCATTCCTGTCCCTCCAATGGCCAGGGAGCAGTATGCATGAGGACATCAGGACTGCCCTGATGAGGATATTGCACATTGCTCTGCACTATGTAATTTTTTTCCCTGGGAACCTGAAGATGAATATAGAGACCAAGAGTTGCCCATCACGCTCTCATTCTCCCACATCATTGCATGATGACTTAAAGAGTAAAGCATGGAGCAAAGCATCTGTGGCAGTTTTTTTTGCAAACTGCCAGAGACTCTGTAAGCAGCATGCAGCTGCATGTATTATAAATCCACTTGTGTAGGCTCCTGGCTGAGGTGGTCAGCCTGCTTCTGAAAACCTGGCTTATTCACAGCTATAACTTGTTCCTGAAACAATTTCCAAGTCACTTTCATTGGGGACATATTAACTATTCAAAATCCTTTTTATTTAATATTTTCCCTTCTTCCTTGTTTGCTTTGCATGGTGTAAAGGTGAATTAAGAAGTCTGAGGTCTAGCTAGCCTAAACCATGTAGCGTTCTGTTTGAGACACTGCCTGTGATGAGCCAAATGTAGATTTCTTATTGGTACTGAAGTCTGAACTTCAGAGGAAACAATTACCCTTATTAAAAGAACTCTGTTTAATGTACAGTGCATAATGAGAGGAGAACAGGGAGAATCATTTTACTTGCTAATAGATTACACTTAAACCTAAAGCCAACTTTTGTTCTCACTTCTACCAGTGTAATACTGGCCAGGATTTTCCTCCTGTGAGCGAGCAAAATGTACAAGGTACAGTTCTGCAGCTACTTTTTTTCATGGAAAGTTTCCTGACAGTGATGTACTGTGCAAGAAACAGCTGCAGAATCAGGCCCTTTATACACATGCACTTGTAGTAATCTTAAAAGAAATAGAATGGAATCAGCAAAATGGCACTTGAGCTCAAAGAAATATCCAGCGTCTTCCATCTGCTCCCTGCTCTTGCAGCTGCGGTGAATTATGATGTGCTGTCACATTTATAGGGTGATTTCATCAACTGATTTATTTAATTAATTTAGATTTAACATTGTACAAAGGGTATGTGATAAAGTGCTGTAACTCTTTCCTCAGCCACCACAGCAGCCAAGATTTATTTTAATTGTCCTCTGCCTCATTGTGTCCTCCCTTGTTCTTTTAAAGCTGCAGCCAAGAGCGTTTGAATTAGCTGATCAGACCTAAAGCTGCTAACTAACAATGCTGCCATGGAACAGAACTGGCAACTTCAATCCTGTGTTATGTTGCTAGAGTTTAAACAGCCATATACTCTCTTGAAAAAACATATCTCACAGGTGTATCCCCAGTGGCTCTTGAATCTACACAATGTTTCATGTAGGAGTATGGAGGCATCTGTGGTCAAATTGTTACTTGGGATGTTAATTTCTTGAGTGCCCTTGTTGGATATGATCTTGAAAGAGCATAGAACACCCTCTTATTTTATTTATGTGGAACAACAAAATCTATGAGTGCTAATAGATAAAATAAAATCTACACATGTATTGTGATTTGGTATCATGCTGATTGCAAAGAAAAAAAAACCAAACTCTTTACTGTGATGGTTTCAATAACAGCAATAAATTTATATTATGCTGATATATAATGCAGAAATAGGATAACTAGGGCCTGTTTTTTGGCAGGAGCTGTATGCAGACATAGGAAGTCAGGATTCCTGTGATGCAGGCTTGGGGAAGGGTGGCTGAGAAGCTGCCTGGTGGAAAAGGACCTGGGGGTTCTGGTTCATGGTTGAGTATGAGTCAGCAGTGGCCCAGGTAGCCACGAAGGCCAACAGCATCCTGGCTTGGAACAGAAAACATGTGGACAGCAGGAGCAGGGAAGAGTTCGTGCCTCTGTACTCCATGCTTATGAGGCCACATATTGAATCCTGTGTTCAGTTCTGGGTCCCTCACTACAAAAAGGATGTTGAAGGGCTGGAGTGTGTCCAGAGAAGGGCAACAAAGCTGGTGAAAGGTCTGGAGCACAAGGGTTACGGGAGAGCAGCTGGGGGACCTGGGGCTGTTTAGTCTGGAGAAGAGAAGTGGAGTGACCTTATTGCTTTCTACCACTCTCTGAAAGGAAGTTGTAGTGAAGTGGGAGCTGGTCTCATCACCCAAGTAACAAGTGATAAGATGAGAGAAAATGACTTCTAGTTGAGCCAAGGGAGATTTAGACTGGATATTAGGAATAATTAACTTCACCGAAGGGCTTATCAAGCACTAGAACATGCTGCCTAGAGATGCGGATGAGTCACAGTCCTTGGAAGAATTTTAAAGACATGGATATGGTGCTTAGGGACACGGCTTAGTAGTGAACTTGGCAGTGCTAGGTTTATGGTTGGACTTGATGATCTTGGAGGTCTTTTCCAACCTAAACTATTCTGTAAAATAGAGAAGACGAGTTTATAAATCAGAAGTATTCCAAATTGAATATATACTGATATACACACATTTGTGTGTTTATGAGAGAAAGAAGGAGAGAGATATTTTACTATGCTTCTTTTCAGGGTGGATGTAACTTTGAGAATCCAGAGAAGTCACGGTTTCAAAATTCTTTCTTTTAATGTTTTTCCAGTGTTTGCTTAAAATGGGGGTAAGGGTTAAGCACAATTTAACTAAGTCAGTGTAAAATATCTGCATTTATAAGACTACTTTCTAGTATTGATCATGCTGCAGTGATGATCCATAAAATTTGGTGGTTCTCATTTATGAGAAAAAAAAATTATTTTCAGTGCAAGACAAAATGCAAGCAGTCAAAAAGGGATAAATATTTACTACAGCATGTACACAGAAAAGGTCTGAGTATCCTTGCTTGCCCCTGAACAATGGACTAGCCTTTATGAAGAGAAGTGGTGGAAATATTTTCTGTTTCATTTGTACTTGTCTTGCTGTGGTTTTCATAGTCCTGAAAAACGTTCAGTGTTCTGAATTGTATTTTGGTTTTTTACTTTCCCACTAAAAACACAGTTTATTTGTATAGAGTAAGACCACAGAAATAAAAGTGTTTTCACTAGTAGCAAAGGTGTAAAATAAAAGCTCCGTTAAAAGTATGTGCTTCATCTGAAAAGCTTCAGTGTTTTGTATTGTTGGTTGTTGTGATTTCACAATATCGGATAAAAACAGCACAAAGGGAAAAATGTTATTACAGAAACTAGGCTTTCTTCCACAGTGCTACAGTGATTGTGACCCTAAAATTCCAGGCAGCATTCAAAAAATCAAATTGAAGCAAACCCAAACAATTTAACATCTTATAGAAACATAGGAGTAATCACATGATAGTTTGGGGGTAAAAATGAGTCAAAAATGTGTAGGAGTTAAATTATAATTTCAAAAGTGATCTGAATAATTAGAAGTTGAGAATGTCACTGAGATGTAGGCTCACATAGATGTTTTTGAAGTTTATTAACTTCAGAACCAATAGGTAGTGATGAGGGAAAACCAGCATAGAATGAATGTTCAGTAGTACAGAACCATGAGCTAAGATCACAGAAGATCTATTTTTGAAAAAATATAAAATTCTAAATCATTTCTACCTAATGTATACAGATAAATATACCTATTTGTGCCACAATCAAGCTAAATTTGCTTTCAGTATCAGTTTACTTTTTCTATCTGACTTACTAAACTTTCTCCCCTTAAAAGAGTTTTTGTAATTTTTGTGTTGCAACAGAACCACATCAATATTGTATAGATTAATGGCTGTGGTCATTGAGCAATTCACCTTTTGATTATCCAGTCAATAAGAACACTTACAGCTTGCTATGTATGCTGATGCCTTCATTCTCTCTCTGTTTTCAGTGATTTCTACACTAGATGTTGATTGTCATGGACCCATGTCCTAGTTCTTCTCCCTAAGGGGATTATTTTGGCTGCCCTAGTTGAGTGTATGCAAAGTCCAGGAATTTATTCTTGTACAGAAAATTTTTCTGGTGAGTGCTTTCAAATCCAAAATCACCATGAGTTGATAGTTATGGGCAATATAGTAGAAAATATTATGTTTAGCCAGAAATTGTATCTACTACTGTTGAATGGGACAGGGTGTGAGATTTTTATGACCATATCACATTTGGCAGATCCCTTCAGGGTTATGTTTACCCTCGTTTCAGTTTTATATTTTGTTCTTTCATTCTTCCTGCTATTACTGAAGTTGAAACCTAGCACCACCCACATCATTCCCAGACCAAACTGTGGTTTGCTCAGAAGTGAAAATGAAATGCTGAATCAGAAGTCTGATCTCTGTATGGATTCTCTCAACATTACTAAGAAGCTAACAAAAAATTATGCCCTCCTGTCAAACTCTGAATGTTTGATTTTCATAACCACTTCTTAGCTAGAGAAACATTTCTGCATCTGCAGGATCTAGCAATTCATAAAAATCAAGTTAATCTACAAAAAGTCTATCAAATTAACATTTTAAAACAGTCTCAATACTATTCCTTAGTCATTAAAAGATGTTATATTATTCTTACTTTATTATTTAATGTTTTTACAATAGTAGTTATCTGGGATGTCTTCATCAAACTGGACATGATTCGATTCATGAAGGAGTGGTGGGAAACATGCTATTGCTCCTAGCCAGCTGTAGAGATAAGTGGCTAAAAAAAAAGGATTTATTTATCTTTTCTTAAACTATTCAAAACAATAATGAGAATTTTTGTGGACTAATCAAAATGGGGGTTTTATACACATTTACAGATACTAATTTTTTTTTGCATTAAGCTATTGGAGGAGCTTACAGAGAAAAGAAGTCCTTCAAAGATTTCTCTATAGGGTTTATTACTTGCTGTCTGATAGGAAAAGAATATTCAATCGCTTCCACTTCAAAACTGAATATTAACATATCTATTCCAGCACAAGACTAGATGTATACATTGCTAAGAAAAATATCTGGAGTCACTGCAGTGAATATTACTGAGAATTAGAAAATATTTGAAACTGCTGCTCATTCGTGAGAGCCAGCATCTTAAATAAGTGTCAGATGAAGACCTTGATCACATCTTTTTTGTTGAAGTAAATGATGCAAAGCATGCATACTATGCAACTTCTTGCCAGCCTCAAGACAAGCTTCTTGTGGGTCACTGTTTGAACCTTCTAGCTTGCCTTTTCTAGCAGCACATCTCTCTTTACAATCATCATTTGCGATTATCCTCACCATCCACAACAGGCTCCTTTTTCTACTCCCAGAATTTTCCAGCCTTCTGTTTTCGTCACTGTTTTCTTTCTACTCCTCATGCATTTTATGCCCTGTGGCTTTCTCTTCAGTATTTGCCTCTGCACTGTGTAATCACTCAATTTTCTCTGTCCTCAAAAATCTCATCTCCTGTATCATATGTATTGATTCCATGTCTGGGTATATATCAGTGGTGAAGGGGCCATCATCTTCCCCGAGAAAAATATAGCTTTAAGGCTGTGTAGCCATCTTAAATTGTAATGTTCTGTGCACTTAAGCAAAAGGAGCCTGCACATTGCATTGAGAACAGAAGCTTTCAGTGACTGTTTTGGTCATTTGAAGCAGAAGACCATAAGAAAATAAGACCCTCTAACCAAAATCTAGAGTAAATGCAGTTAAAATTGCAAACTACATATTACTGGCAACTATTGAGTGTTCCATCTGTGTAAATCCTTCTACTTATTTCTGAAGAAAGCCGTAAATACCACTTTGTTTCTAGAGATTCATGCAGTCTTTTGTCTCTACTTTCCCTGGCCTTCCTCTGGCTTTCACATTTGACCGTTTTGAAGAGCACAGAATAAAAGGTATTCAAAATTGCTGTGATTTGCCTGGTTTCATGTTAAAAGATGCAAACCATCTGAGTTCAGCATCATTTCCACCCAAAATCATAAATCTGCTTACAGTCCCTCAACCTGGGATTGTGGAGAAAGTTTTTAAAGGGCCCAAATATAAGTTTTGTAATAAAACCTGTCAGCAGGTTTGAATTTCATTACAATTTGTACAGTTGTTTTTTGAAAAGCATGCATGAAACTGAGAAACCAGCCAAATGACAAATCACAACTGAATTGTCCAATCACCAGAATAAGGACCTGAGTTTTGCCTGTTGATCAACGAGGGCTACAGGAAAGCAGGGGAGAGGCTCTTTATCTGGGAGTGCAGGAACAGGACAAGAGGGAGTGGGTTTAAACGAAAAGAGAGGAGATTGAGGTGAGTTATTAGGAAGTATTTTCCTGTGAGGGTGATAAGGCCCTGGAACAGGTTGCTGGAGATGTTCAAGGACAGATTGGATGAGGTTATGAGCACTTTGATCCAGCTGGAGATGTCCCTGCCTATGGCAAGGGGCTGAAACTGGGTGATCTTTAAGGTCCCTTCCAATTCAAACCATTATTAGATCATAAAAAAACCCCTGCTGGTTATGTTCACCGCTGGTTGTTTTATGGACAGAGCAAGTCACTTTGTGATACTCAAGATTAGAATTTTGGTGGTCTATCTAGTCTACCAGCACAAAAAAGCAACCAAATTAAAAGCTTCAGAAAGTTACCAAATACAGCACATATCTTATAATGTAAAAAAGTGCCTAGTCTACCCAAAGGTAATAAATGCACAGTAAGATATCAAATCAGGAGCAGTGTCTGACAACTGAAAGAAGACAGTAGGTTAATGTTACCTGTTGGAGAAATGCCTGCCTACAGAATTATCAGAAGCCATAAAGGCTGAAGTTCATCTATCCAAATGTTCGTATCTTTTTGATGACTATTGAGATAAGCATTAAAGAAAGCATAATTCTAAAGATTTCTATCTGCTAAGAGATATGCAGTCATAATGCTGCCATTTTATAAATTAACTTTTTAATAAAAAAGGCCAAAATAGCTGATATCTTTTAAAAATGGGGAAATTATTAAAGCCATGGATAGAGTTTGAGAAATTGTCATGATACTAAAGCATTTTTGCAGACATATCATCCATGCTGAAGATATATGATAGGATTCTGGGCATCAATGTGTAATATATCTTAAATGCTTGCTAGGAAGGTCTTGCTAAAAGTACTGCTGTCTGTCTTCATAATTGAATGGTTCTAATATGTGCCATTTAAAATGCTTATGTCCAGAAATGGTGGTAAGGCTACCGTATTTCTAGAATTTCCTTAAATGGGGGGTTTCAACTATTTTTATGTGATATTGATTAGAAGGTGATTAATTCACGATGTCCTGAATTTTTATTTCTTTAATGAATAAAGGGGATCTCATTTAAGATATTGGATTTATTTTATATTCTTTAAGAAACACAAGGAAATGCATTTCTCTTGATGTGAAGTTAACTAGTCTCAAGACTTTGAGTTTCTTTGAAAAATTGTGTGTCTGTGTACTATCTTCCAGTCCTCACGTTGGGTGTTCAAAAAAAACATAGGAAGAAGCCACAATGGATTTAAAGGAGAAAAAAACCCCAATAAGCAGCTACTTAGAGTATTGCAGTATGCAGATAGGCAGCTTTGCTAAGTCTGAATTTTGCACAGCAACATCAATACAACTTGTAGAACAATGAACTTCAATACAGATGCTGTAGAGGGGAGGTGGGTAATGCCCTTATAAATGCAGCAGTAAAAGGTGTTAATGCATGTTGACAAGAACCTGCTTGAGTTATTTACTGTGTTCAAATGCTGTGCAAATGAATGCCTAGCAATAACTGCTTCAGAGAAAAAGGCATGGAATTGATGTGGCCTGTTTGCATGAAATGCAAACTTTTACTAATGCAAAACTAGCATGTCAAGAAAGGTATCATTTCCACAGGGTGTATCAAAAGAATAGTAGATTTTTTTTTTCAGTTATGTAGTTTTTAAGCATCTGTATACAAAGAAATATTTAGGCACTGGAATATGCTGCCCAGGGAGGTGGTTGATTCGCCTTCCCTGGAGGTGTTTAAGTTACGGGTGGACGGGGTCCTGAGGGACATAGTTTAGTGTTTTGTGGGAGTGGTTGGACTTGATGATCCGGTGGGTCTCTTCCAACCCGGTGATTCTGTGATTCTGTGATTTTACATGTGATAAATAATATTTCAGTGTAAGATATTTGAAATGGTTTGTGCATTATAGATTCTTAATAGTATGCTATAAGAATTATATTGGTATGTATCCTGGATTACTGCATTACGCTTATAAGTGGTGGAGACATGAATAAGTTATTGGTTATACTAAAGAAAGGATGTTGTGAGGTGCGAGGGTTTTAAGCATCCACTCTTTATGCCTCAAGAAAATAATTCATTGCATACCTGGTTATTTATTCTGACTTCTAAAATGGAGTAGTGGCAGTGCACTAGCCTTTAGACTTTGCATGCACGGGGTCCAAAATAGTAAACTCAGATGTAAAGGAGAATTGTCTCTGTGAAAATTCTACCTCTGCTGGAAAGGCTGCCTTCTAGGAAGTTCTTGAGCAATCCTTTGAAGAACTTCAAGTGATCATCTGTCCTCATGACTGCAATTGGAAAGTTTAATGATCCACCAGACTTCTGGTGTCCTATTTTTGGGGAGCACCTATTATTTGTCTTACTAAGTTTTTCCTGTCTGTTAACGTGTATACTGAGGATTAATCATAGAATCATAGAATCACCAGGCTGGAAGAGACCCACTGGATCATCGAGTCCAACCATTCCTATCAAACACTAAACCATGTCCCTCAGCACCTCGTCCACCTGTACCTTAAACACCTCCAGGGAAGGTTAATTAATATCAAGTGCAAAGAATTAAACTAATCCTGACCATACTTTAATCGTATATCTTGCAATTTCATGAACTTTCATATGAGCAAGTTTTCATTTTAAAAAAAATGCATCAGCAAGAATAAAATTGAACAATATTGATGGGGTAAATTTATCTTCTCTAAATAGGATTCACTAAAGAATTTTTAAAATATTTTTTAAATATATTTTTTAATATAATGCTGGAGACTGCCTGGCTTGGGTCAGTCAAAACAGTTGTTAAAATAAATGAACTAATTGTTAGAAATTGCCATCAGAAAGCTCTTTGGGTCCTTGTAGCTGCTGGCTCCCTTCTCTGTAACTTGGACTGCATGTAAGTCGTTAGGTAGGTGATAGCTCTTTCCCTGCCCTGGCAACCCCAAGCCTTTCAAACTTGGCCCGCAAAGGTTTTCAGCTAGCTGCCTAAATTCTGATGCTTCTGTTTGCCTCACCCATAAGAAAGCCTGTCAAGTCTTTCTTGAGTTTATCACTTCATAAAGTTGAAGCATTCAGCTCCAAGGACAAATCCTTAGCAAGTGTGAAGACAACACAATTCTGCTTAACCACAGCATTGCTGTGGCAAACCTGCTTGAAGATCCAGGCCTATGGATTTTTCTGATCTTTTTGATGTCAATGCAATTATTTCCTTTGATGGTTTTATACACTTTTCTCTCCTGCACTGGGAAAAGTGAATCTGAATGTTCCCTCTAAACAGTGGTGGGTTATCAGTGTTCTCTGCTCTCAGTCTGATGGTTTGTCACATCTCTGCCCTCTGTGACTATAGTGATTTGTTTCTTTTCTGTCCTTCTGAGATTAATGTTATGTGATGTTGATTTGAAAAACTGGCAAAGTGGCCAGCCTTTCATTTATTTTGGGAAGGATGCTGGAACTAAATCATTACTCTGTTTCTGAAGCAGAATTATGCAGAATTTGCTCAACAGCGAGGACCCTAGACTTGTTCCCAGAAGAGTTTAGCTTACTGGAAAATAACTGCTGTGTGAATAACCCCCTGTTCCTCCTCTAATATGCCACAATAGTCATCCAAATAAGCAAAAAGGCAGTTGTTTGATGTATTTTAAGTGCTTATTAAAAGGAACCACTTAAAAAATAGGAACCACATTAAAAAATATGTTTGCAAGGGAAGTCAGAGATAAATGACTCATCATTTGTTTTGGTTTTTTTACTAAAAAATCTCCTCTGGACACATTTTAAAAAAATCTCCACTTAACTGTTCAGGTATATAAATCTGTAGTTCATAAAGCTGTGCTCCCAAATGTACGTT